>WNWK01057548.1:0-10706 GCA_009830355.1 Cherax destructor
TTTTTTTTTAAAAGTTTCTGTATTTTTAAAAAAATAAATATTTTATAAAAAAATTATTTTTATAGATTTTTAATGGGATTTTTTAAAAAATTAAATAATTTAAAAATTCAAAAAGCTATAAAACTTTTTTATTTTTTTACATTTTTGATTTTAAGGTTTTCTGAAACATATTTTTTAATAAAATTAAACCTGAGTAAGTTCCAAAAAAAATCATAAAATTTTGCTATTTTTCCCCCCAAATTTCAATTCAATAGAAATTTTATTTAAAATTGAAATCTAAATATTTACAAAAAAGGGTTTTTCCCCAAAAACACTCAAAACCGGGGTTTTTAAAAGTCGAAATATGCAATAAAAAACAAATTTTTGCCATTTTTCTAGCTTTTAAAGTTTCTGTATTTTTGGGGAAAAAATTGAAATATTCTAAAAAATATTGATTTTTATAGATTTTTAAAGGATTTTTTAAAAAAATGTAAAAAATTTAAAAAAATTAAAAATGCTATAAAACTTATTTTATTTTTTTTTTGGTTTGGGATTTTAAGGATTTTCTGAAAAAAAATTTTTTTTGATAAAAAATATAACCCCAAAAAAAAAAAACTTTTTCCTAAAAAAGAAAATTTTTTTAAAAAAAAAATTTTGCTAAAAAATTTTCCCAAAAAAAAATTTTCAAAAAAGCAAAAAAAAAAAAAAATTTTCTATTTTTAAAAAAAGTTTTTTTTTTTTTGATTTTTAATGGGGTTTTTTTAAAAAAAATTTTAAAAACTAAAAATTTTTTAAGTTTTTTACGAAAAGAATTTGGCAAAAAAATTTTTTTTAGTAAAACCCCTTTCTCCCAAAACAAAATCATAAAATTATGCTAACTTTTCCCATAAATTTCAATTGAGAAATTTATTTAAAAGTTTGAAAATCTAGGTATTTTAGCTAAAAAAGGTTTTTCCAGAAAAGCACTAAACCCCGTCGAAAAATGCAAAAAATACGATTTTAGCACATTTTTTTGAGCTTTTTTAAAGTTTTATGTATTTTTGAAAAAAATATGAAATATTCTAAATTAATATTGATTTTTATAGATTTTTAATGGTTTTTTTTAAAAAATGTAAAAAATTTATATATTAAAAAGTATAAAAAGTTTTTTATTGCATTTTTTTTACGATTTAAGGATTTTGGATTTTTTGAAAAAATTTTTTAGATAAAATATACCCATGAGTAAGCTTCCTAAAAGAAAATCATAAAATTTTGCTTATTTTCCCAAAATTTCAATTGAGTAGAAATTTATTTAAAAGTTGAAATCTAATTTTGCTAAAAAAAGTTTTCAGAAAAACACTAAACTGCTCTAAACGTCGAAAATGCAATAAAATACCATTTTAGAATTTTTTAAATTTTTTTTTTTCATGTATTTTTTTTAAAATAATAGAAATATTTATAAAAAATTTTTTTTTTTTAAATTTTTTAAAAAATTTTAAAAATATGTAAAAATAATAAAAATTCAAAATGCTATAAAAAATTATTTTTTTTGACGATTTAAGGCATTTTCAAGGATTTTCTGAAAACACTATTTTTTAGATAAAATATACCTGAGTAAGCTTCCTAAAGAAAATCTTAAAATTTTGCCTTTAAATTTTCCCATAAATTTCAATGGCAGTAGAAATTCTATTTAAAAGTTTGAAATCTACGTATTTTAGCTAAAAATGAGTTTTGTCAAAAAACACTCAAACCGCTCTAAACGTCGAAATATGCATAAAATGCAATTTTAGCACATTTTTCTGAGCTTTTTAATGTTTCATGTATTTTTGGAAAATAATATGAAATATTCATAAAAATATTGATTTTTATAGATTTTTAATGGGATTTTTAAAAATATGTAAATAATTTATAAATATAAAAAATGCTATAAAACGTTATTTTATTGCATTTTTGACGATTTAAGGCATTTTCATGGATTTTCTGAAAACTATTTTTAGATAAAATATACCTATGAGAAGCTTCAAAGAAAATCATAAAATTTTGCTTATTTTCCCATAAATTCAATTCAGTAGAAATTTATTTAAAAGTGTGATAATCTAAGATTTTAGCTAAAAAATGAGTTTTGCCAGAAAAGCACTCAAACCTATGAGTAAGCTTCCTAAAACAAAATCATAAAATTATGCTAACTTTTCCCATAAATTTCAATTGAGTAGAAATTCTATTTAAAAGTTTGAAAATCTAGGTATTTTAGCTAAAAATAGTTTTGCAGAAAAGCATTCAAACTGCTCTAAAACGTCGAAATATGCAATAAAATACGATTTTAGCACATTTTCGAGCTTTTAATGTTTCATGTATTTTCGAAAATAATATGAAATACTCTATAAAAATATTCATTTTTATAGATTTTTAATGGGATTTTTTAAAATATGTAAATAATTTATAAATATTCAAAATGCTATAAAACGTTATTTATTGCATTTTTGACGATTTAAGGCATTTTCAAGGATTTTCTGAAAAACTATTTTTAGATAAAATATACCTATGAGTAAGCTTCCTAAAGAAAATCATAAAATTTTGCTTACTTTTCCCATAAATTTCAATTGATAGAAATTCTATTTAAAAGTGTGATAATCTAAGTATTTTAGCTAAAAAATGAGTTTTGCCAGAAAAGCAATCAAGCTGCTCTAAAACGTCGAAATATGCAATAAAATACGATTTTAGCACATTTTCGAGCTTTTAATGTTTCATGTATTTTTCGAAAATAATATGAAATATTCTATAAAAAATTCATTTTTATAGATTTTTAATGGGATTTTTAAAAATATGTAAATAATAATAAATATTCAAAATGCTATAAAACTTATTTTATTGCTTTTTTGACGATTTAAGGCATTTTCAAGATTTTCTGAACAACTATTTTTGTATATAAAATACCTAGAGTAAGCTTCCTAAAAAAAATCATAAAATTTTGCTTATTTTCCCATAAATTTCAATTGCAGTAGAAATTCGATTTAAAGTGTGATAATCTAAGTATTTTAGCTAAAAATGGGTTTTGCCAGAAAACACTCAAACCCTCTAAAACGTCGAAATATGCAATAAAATACAATTTTAGCACATTTTTCTGAGCTTTTAATGTTTCATGTATTTTTCGAAAATAATATGAAATATTCTATAAAAATATTGATTTTTATAGATTTTTAATAGGATTTTTAAAAATATGTAAATAATTAATAAATATTCAAAAATGCTATAAAACTTGATTTTATTGCATTTTTTGACGATTTAAGGCATTTTGAAGGATTTTCTGAAAAACTATTTTTTTTAGATAAAATCCACCTATGAGTAAGCTTCCTAAAACAAAATCATAACTTTTCCCATAAATTTCAATTGCAGTAGAAATTCTACTTAAAAGTGTGATAATCTAAGTATTTTAGCTAAAAATGAGTTTGCCAGAAAAGTACTCAAACCACTCTAAAACGTCGAAATATGCAATAAAATACGATTTTAGCACATTTTTCTGAGCTTTTTAATGTTTCATGTATTTTTCGAAAATAATATGAAATACTCTATAAAAATATTCATTTTTATAGATTTTTAATGGGATTTTTTAAAATATGTAAATAATTTATAAGTATTCAAAAATGCTATAAAACGTTGATTTATTGCATTTTTTGACGATTTAAGGCATTTTCAAGGATTTTCTGAAAACTATTTTTAGATAAAATATACCTATGAGTAAGCTTCCTAAAAGAAAATCATAAAATTTTGCTTACTTTTCCCATAAATTTCAATTGTAGTAGAAATTCTATTTAAAAGTGTGATAATCTAAGTATTTTAGCTAAAAAATGAGTTTTGCCAGAAAAGCACTCAAACCGCTCTAAAACGTCGAAATATAGCACATTTTTCTGAGCTTTTTAATGTTTCATATATTTTTCGAAAATAATATGAAATATTCTATAAAAATATTGATTTTTATAGATTTTTAATGGGATTTTTTAAAAATATGTAAATAATTAATAAATATTCAAAAATGCTATAAAACTTGATTTTATTGCATTTTTTGACGATTTAAGGCATTTTCAAGGATTTTCTGAACACACTATTTTTGTATATAAAATATACCTGAGTAAGCTTCCTAAAAGAAAATCATAAAATTTTGCTTACTTTTCTAATAAATTTCAATTGCAGTAGAAATTCTATTTAAAAGTGTGATAATCTAAGTATTTTAGCTAAAAATGAGTTTTGCCAGAAAAGCACTCAAACCGCTCTAAAACGTCGAAATATGCAATAAAATACGATTTTAGCACATTTTTCTGAGCTTTTTAATGTTTCATGTATTTTTCGAAAATAATATGAAATATTCTATAAAAATATTGATTTTTATAGATTTTTAATGGGATTTTTTAAAAATATGTAAATAATTAATAAATATTCAAAATGCTATAAAACTTGATATTATTGCATTTTTTGACGATTTAAGGCATTTTCAAGGATTTTCTGAACACACTATTTTTGTATATAAAATATACCTGAGTAAGCTTCCTAAAAGAAAATCATAAAATTTTGCTTACTTTTCCCTTAAATTTCAATTGCAGTAGAAATTATATTTAAAAGTGTGATAATCTAAGTATTTTAGCTAAAAAATGAGTTTTGCCAGAAAAGTACTCAAACCACTCTAAAACGTCGAAATAGGCCATAAAATACGATTTTAGCACATTTTTCTGAGCTTTTTAATGTTTCATGTATTTTTCGAAAATAATATGAAATATTCTATAAAAATATTGATTTTTATAGATTTTTAATGGGATATTTTAAAATATGTAAATAATTAATAAATATTCAAAAATGCTATAAAACTTGATTTTATTGCATTTTTTGACGATTTAATGCATATTCAAGGATTTTCTGAAAAACTATATTTTTTAGATAAAATCCACCTATGAGTAAGCTTCCTAAAACAAAATCATAAAATTATGCTAACTTTTCCCATAAATTTCAATTGCAGTAGAAATTCTATTTAAAAGTTTGAAAATCTAGGTATTTTAGCTGAAAAATGAGTTTTGCCAGAAAAGCACTCAAACCGCTCTAAAACGTCGAAATATGCAATAAAATACGATTTTAGCACATTTTTCTGAGCTTTTTAATGTTTCATCTCTCGATCTTTATGGCCGAAGAATCGACGAGATGGGGAAGGAAGAAGGATGGGGAAGGATGGAAATTCTGGAAAAGGATGGGATGGTGTAGGCGAGGAGGGAATGAAAGATCAGTGGCCCAACCACTGTAGAGCAGGTGGTACAGACGTACTGTAAGCGATGACTCAGCGGGGTGGTGGACGGTAGTGCTGGCTCACTGGAGCGAGGAAGACGGCAGGGCGGCAGGGCGGCAGGGCGGCAGGATGGCAGGGCGGCAGAGCGGGCAGGAGGTCGAGAAGGCAGTCACACTGCACAGTGATGAGTTGATTACTGGGTCTTGGAGTCGGGAGAATTAGTGTTGTCTAATGTCAGATGAGTAGGAGATCCATTCACAAGAGACTTGAATTTTTTCCAGTGATGTAATCCATTTTAAAAGGGTATACGTCTTCTAGTAGAATATCATTTAGATGACTGAGTAGGAGTAGTTGGTGCCCTGATCAAGGGTATACTTGACAGTTCCATCCCGAAGACGCTGGTGAAGTTCCTTGGCATACATTATCTCGGAATATTGGTTGGTGGTGACAAAGTAAACCCTATGAAGGTTTGCACCTTGTCAACGTCAGTATCTGTGTTAGGAGCAGCAGTGGGTGGGTTGCAAGCTTGGGCTGCAGAACGAGTGACAGGTCCTGGTGGTGGTGGAGTCGGGGGCTTGGCAGAGGTGGTCCGTGATTGGTTCTTTGTGGGAGTGGCTGTGTTCCACTGGCGGGGAGGCAGCTGATTGGTTCTTGTTAGAGGTGTGAGGTGATGGTGAGCTCTCATTAGTTGTTGTTGGCGTGACGTCATTAGTAGCTAGTGGTGGTGTTGGTGCGGCCGCTGGAGTGACGACGACAGGATGCTGGTTGCTGTTGAGTATCACAGAAGATGGTGGAGAATCTGGGAATTTGAACTCTGGCATGTTGTTTAATTTGAAGAGTTCGTTGATGGAGGTGTTGAACGTCCCAGGAACAGCAGCATTATGCATATGAGCATAGATCATACAGTAGTAAATGGTGGTGGGGTCACTGGCAGGTGCGATGCTGGTAGTAGTAGGTTGCGTGGAGGCTTGAGAATTTTAGTTGTGGTAGCTTGTAGTTTTGTAATAGCAGCATAGGTGGGTGATTTTGAAGATGACTTTTTCTGTGCTGCTTCTTGGGTCTTCTTCAGAATATCTTTACGAGTGGGACACATAGCAGCAAGTGTGATGATCGTTGCTTTTACAGTTGAGGCAAAGATGGGTTGGTGGAGCAGCAGCGTGCATGATTTAAAATCATGTCCTTCACTACTACATGTAGTGCAAAACTTCTTTCCTTCACAGGACAGTCTTGGTTAATAAGTAAGGTCAAATAAAATGTAAATTTCAATTGCAGTAGAATGGTTAAAAGTTAAAATCTCGTCTTAGCTAAAATGATTTTACCAAAAAGTTCTCAAACGCTCTAAACGCGAATTGAATTAAATTGATTTTGCACATTATGAGTTTTAATGTTTCATGATTTTTGAAAATAATTGAAATATCTTAAAAATATTGATTTTATAGATTTTTAAGGATTTTTAAAATATGAATATAATAATATTCTAAATCTTTAATGATTTTTTGCATTTTTGAGATTTAAGGCATTTTCAAGTTTCTGAAAAACAATTTTTATAAAATATTGGTACTTCCTAAAATAATCTAAATTTTGTAATTTCCATAAATTCAATGCATAAATTCTATTAAAAGTTGTAATCAAGTATTTGCTAAATAGTTTTCAGAAAAGCACTCAAACCGTCTTAAAGCGAATATGAAAAAATAGATTTTAGACATTTTCGATTTTAAGTTTCATGTATTTTGAAAATTTATAATTTCTTAAATATGATTTATAATTAATGTTAAATTAAATTTATATTTCAATGCTAAAACTATTTTTGATTTACTTAAGTTAAGATTTTCTAAATATTTTTATAAATCCTTAATAAAAAATTAAATTTGAATTTTCTTCAACATAATTTATTTAAAATTTGAAAATACGATTTTAGCAAATGAGTTTTAAAACTCAAATAAATGAAATATTAAATGATTTTACATTTTTGATTTTAATGTATTATTGAAAATTAAAATCAAAATTAATATTGATTTTATAGATTTATGGGATTTTTAAAATTTAAATATTTTTTTAAAAAATCTATAAGTTATTTATGATTTAATTTAACTTTTCATATTTCTGAAAAAATTTTTATAAAATTATATTAAGTTAAGAAAAATAATTTTGTACTTCAAATAATCGAAATATATTAAAGTTATAACTATTTTTAGCTAAATGTTTTGCAAAGAAAACTATGAAATTTAAAAAAAATTAAATTATGTAATTTTATAAATATAGTAAATTTATTTAAAATTTAAAATTGTATTTTAGCTAAATGAGTTTTCAAAGCATTAATTCTAAACTAAAAATAAATATTCAAAATGCTATAAAACGTTATTTTATTGCTTTTTTGACGATTTAACATTTTCAAATATTTTTTGAAATTTTTTTTTAAAATATACCTATAAACTTCTAAAAAATCATAAAATTTTGCTATTTTCCATAAATTTAATTGCAATATTGATTTGTGTGAAATCTAATATTTTAGTAAAAATGGTTTTCCAAAAGACTCAAACTTAAAACTCGAATAAATAAAATACGATTTTAGCATATTTTTCTAGTTATGTTTCATGTATTTTGAAAATAATGAAATATTTAAATTAATATTGATTTTTATGATTTAATGATTTTAAAATATGTAATAATTTATAATTTAATGCTATAAAATTGATTTATGCTTTTTAATTAAGGATTTTAAGATTTTCTAAAATATTTTTAGATAAAATTACCTATGAGTAGCTTCAAAAAAAATCATAAAATTTTTACTTTTCCCATAAAATTCATTTAGTGAAATTTATTTAAAAGTTGATAATCTAATATTTTAGCTAAAAAATGAGTTTTGCCAGAAAAGCACTAAACTGCTTAAACGTCAAATATGCAATAAAATCATTTTAGCAATTTTTGAGCTTTTAATGTTATATTTTCAAAATATATGAAATACTCATAAAAAATTCTTTTTAAGATTTAATGATTTAAAAATATGTAAATAATATAAATTTAAAATGCTTAATTGATTTATTGAATTTTGACGATTTAAGGCATTTTCAAGGATTTTCTGAAAAACTATTTTTTAGATAAAATATACCTGAAAGCTCTAAAAATCTTAAAATTTTGCTTAATTTTCCCATAAATTTCAATTCATAGAAATCTATTAAATGTGATAATCTAAGTATTTTAGCTAAAAATGAGTTTTCCAGAAAAGCACTCAAACCGCTCTAAAACGTCGAAATATGAAATAAAATACGATTTTAGTTATTTTTCAAGTTTTTAATGTTTCATGTATTTTTGAAAAAATATGAATATCTATAAAAATATTGATTTTTATAGATTTTTAATGGATTTTAAAATATGTAAATAATTAATATATATTCAAATGTTAAAATTGATTATTGATTTTTAGATTTAAGGATTTTAAGATTTTCTGAAAAACTATTTTTTAGATAAAATCACCTATAGTAAGCTTCCTAAAACAAAATCATAAAATTATGCTAACTTTTCCCATAAATTTTAATTGAATAGAAATTCTATTTAAAAGTTTGAAAATCTAGGTATTTTACTAAAAAATGAGTTTTAAGAAAACCTAAACCTCTAAATCGTGAATATGCAATAAAATACCATTTAAACATTTTTAGAATTTTTATGTTTCAGTATTTTGAAAATAATATGAAATATTATATAATAATATTTATTTTTAAAGATTTTAATTGAATTTTTAAAAATATGTAAATATTAATAAATATTCAAAAATGCTATAAAACTGATTTTATTGCATTTTTGACGATTTAAGGCATTTCAAGGATTTTCAAAAACTATATTTTTAGATAAAATCCACCTATGAGTTAGCTTCCTTAAGAAAATTAAAATTTTCTAACTTTTCCATAAATTTCATTCAGTAGAAATTCATTTAGAAGTTTGAAAATCTAGGTATTTTAGCTAAAAATGAGTTTTCAGAAAAGCACTGAAACCGTCTAAAACGTGAAATATGCCATAAATCAATTTTAGCCATTTTCTGAGCTTAATGTTTCTATATTTTGGAAAATGATATAAATATTTAAATTATTGATTTTTATAGATTTTTAATGGATTTTTAAAAATATTAAATAATTATATATTCAAAATGCTATAAACGTTGATTTATTTCATTTTTTGACATTTAAGGATTTTCAAGATTTTCTGAAAAACTATTTTTTAGATAAAATATACCTAGAGTAAGCTTCCAAAGAGAAAATCATAAAATTTTTTCTTTTCCATAAATTTCAATTGTAGTAGAAATTCTATTTAAAAGTGTGTAATCTAAGTATTTTAGCTAAAATGAGTTTTGAAAAGCACTCAAACTTCTAAAACGTCGAAATATGCATAAAATACGATTTTAGCACATTTTCTGAGCTTTTAATGTTTCATGTATTTTCGAAAATAATATGAAATATTTAATATTATTTTAAGATTTTTAATGGATTTTAAAATATGTAAATAATAAATAAATATTCAAAATGCTATAAAACGTTATTTTATTGCTTTTGACGATTTAAGGCATTTTCAAGGATTTTCTGAAAACTATTTTTAATAAATATACCTGAGTAACTCTAAAGAAAATCAAAATTTACTTTTCCCATAAATTTCAATTGAATAGAAATTGATTTAAGTGTGATAATCTAAGTATTTTAGCTAAATGGGTTTGCCAGAAGCACTCAAATTTAATGTTTCATGTATTTTTGAAAATAATATGAAATATCTATAAAAATATTGATTTTTATAGATTTTTAATGGGATTTTTAAAATATGTAAATAATTAATAAATATTCAAAAATGCTATAAAACTTGATTTTATTGCATTTTTTGACGATTTAAGGCATTTTCAAGGATTTTCTGAAAAACTATTTTTTAGATAAAATATACCTATGAGTAAGCTTCCTAAAAGAAAATCATAAAATTTTGCTTACTTTTCCCATAAATTTCAATTGCAGTAGAAATTCTATTTAAAAGTGTGATAATCTAAGTATTTTAGCTAAAAAATGAGTTTTGCCAGAAAAGCACTCAAACTGCTCTAAAACGTCGAAATATGCAATAAAATACGATTTTAGCACATTTTCTGAGCTTTTAATGTTTCATGTATTTTCGAAAATAATATGAAATACTCTATAAAAATATTCATTTTATAGATTTTTAATGAAAATTTATTGCATTTTTATGAGATTTAAGGCATTTTCAAGGATTTTCTGAAAAACTATTTTTTAGATAAAATACCTGAGTAAGCTTCCTAAAGAAAATCTAAAATTTTGCTTACTTTTCCCATAAATTTCAATTGCAGTAGAAATTCTATTTAAAAGTGTGATAATCTAAGTATTTTAGCTAAAAAATGAGTTTTGCCAGAAAAGCACTCAAACTGCTCTAAAACGTCGAAATATGCAATAAAATACGATTTTAGCACATTTTTCTGAGCTTTTTAATGTTTCATGTA
>WNWK01057549.1:0-10706 GCA_009830355.1 Cherax destructor
ATATAAAAAAATAAAAATTGTATATGGTACAGGTTTCTATTATGTGATGCGGGTTCTTTGTTTACGTTTTGATTATATTTACAAACTGCTCTGTTACGTTGTAGTGTTGGCGCTTTTTTTTATTGTATATGTATGCCTATTATTTTAAATAAAAAAAAAAAAGTTCCTCTTTTTGTTGAAGCAGAGACTGAACAGTTTTCGAGGCATATAAAAACCAGACTCGAGTTTTAATGGCCTGAGGAGCAGTGGGCAGCGTTGGTGCATAACGTTGTTTGGTAAAAGGGAGTTTACATCTGTGTTAAACAATGAAATTTCGGCAATTTCGGGTGGTGAAAAACCACAGTTCTTGGGGCTTATCAATGTATTCCTGCCAAGTATGGGAAAGAATTCAAATTAGGCAGACGACAGCTGGGTCAATCTTATGTCGACTTGGTGAATAACCTGCTGGAATCTGTTGGACCAGAGGTTCGAGTTTTTCTGCAAGATCATTCGTTGGCGACTGTATTGGAAGCAGCCAGGTTGGCTGACACTTTTGAAACTAACCGCTCCTTGTCCGAGCGGTCTGATCTTTCTCCTCAACAGCCTGGCATAAGCAGAGATCGTCAAAGAAGAGTTCCTGATTGGAGGACGAAGTGACAGGATGAAGGTGAACTACGCCGTCAGCCAACTAAGTCACCTAGCGGACGTTATTCCTCATGGTCAACTGGTGAGTGACATCAAACCACTCAGTATTATGAATCACTACGTCGGTATCCAGAGTGGTGTAAGCAACAAAATCAGCAAGGAGCCAAAGTCAAAACTGAGGTAGTATATTTTTACTGTCATAAACCCGGCCACATAACCCCTTCCCAAAAAAAACCCCAACCAGTGGGGAGAAACAATATTCCTATGGAAATGGACCAGAAAGATAGAGTGTGGGATGGCCCCATATTTCAGTAATTTCAAATACCCCTTCAGGAAAAGTCAAAGAAAACGGGCGAACATTGGCATACTGGGGCATTTTTGCTCCCTTATAAGACAGGAGTACTTCCTTTTGAACAAACCCAATCCTCAGTTCTTTTAGAAGTTTTTGGAGGAGCAGTATTTTCTGTCCCTTTATAAAATATATGTGCAGAGTAAATATTACACTGGATATTTGACTGTAGGTGTTTCTGCTGATTTCTATGAAAGATCCAGTCTTATTACTGGGTAATAACAATAATTCTACTAAGTATACAGAACCGAAAATGACTAATTCTTCTCCGATGTTGGCCATAACTCAAAACCCAAAGGGATATCTGATAGAATGCTAACCAATCCTTGGACACTCTGATCTCGGAATAGAAATTTGTTTTACGAGGAAAACTGGCCAGGGCCTCGTAAATTTAGTGAACAAACCCAGATCAGCCTTCCTATTCCAGGGTTGGGATTGCCAGTGTCCTGTTTCCATGCCCGAAGGACTGTCTTTCGGGAGGAACAGCGAAAGACCCTTCATCAATTTCGTTTTCAGACGCCATGGGAAAACCCCTTCAGATCCAGTCAAATATAAAATTAAAAACAATTTCTGCACTGAAACTGGTAAGGAGGTTGAGGGAAACAACGACAGATGTTGGTAGTTCCAAAAGTTTAGATTACAAATACTAAATATGCCCATAACTCTTCGTTGGAGGCCCTTTGGCCACTTCTGGCCAAAGTTAAGGCAAGGTGAAAATCATATCAGCTGTTGTTGAGAATGTCAGCAAGTAGGGAAACCTGGACAACCCATTAAACCTCCTCTCCATCCCATACCCGCAGATGGAAAACCCTTTTTGCTGGGTTAATCTTAGATTGTGTGGGTCCATTACTTAAGTCCAAGTCTGGGAATCAGTCTTATTCACTATCATGGATAAAGTCACTGTATCCAGAGGCAATTCCAATGTGCGTATCAATACTAAAATTCTTGCCCAACATTTATTTCCTTTGGATTCCTAAGTCTATTCAGGGTGACCAAGGTACTAATTTACTGCCAACGCATTTAGGAACTTATCGTGGCTAGGAACAATTCCAACTTCCCACTGCCTATCATCCTCAGTCCCAAGGCGCCTTGGAAAGATTCCATAGACATTAAAAACCCCTCGAGAACTTTTTGCATGCATTTTCCTACAGACTGGGATGAATCACTTCCTCTGTTGCTTTGCAATGAGAGAAACTGTGCAAGTCTACAAGGTACAGTCCGTTTGGCTAATCTTTGGGTACAATGTATGAAGTCTCTTCGGCTTTCTCAGTGAAGGATGGATGGGAAAGACGTCCATAACACACTACACCTTTCATGGTTGCAGGTGGCACGGCAGTTGGCCAACTAAAAGCAGCCTAAATATGATGAAACAGATGTATGACGAAATTCAAAGTTTAGCTCCTTCCATCCAGGAGATAAGGTGTTGGTGCAGGAACCTATACCTGGACACCTTGAAAGTTGTTTAAACCCATGCAAATTGTAAGTAAATTATCTGATGTAAATAATATGGTATCTCCCCTTAACAAGACCTCAAAAAGTAAAACATACCACAGTAATCAAATAAAGCATTTAATACTCCACATAAAGTCCCTGTAATGACTGTCCTTCCTATGTAGACGACCCTGACTCTGCACTGTTCCTGAAATTCGGTAAAGCTTCCCAATTCTGTCCTCCTCAGGACCCTAGCCCTTTAATGGTGGGGCTGTCTAAGAATCAAGTAACAAGTTTAACTGTGCTCCTACGTCTTACCCTATTAAACTCTCCCCGTACAGAGCTAACCCTGGAAAACAGAAGCTACTTCAGCAGGAGGTAGAATTTTATTAGGCATGGGTTATGGGGAGTCGTCTGGTCCGTGGGCTTCACCGTGCATCCTTGTTAAGAAAACTGATGGAGGTTTTTAATGTGTACAGACTACTGTAAGGTAAACGAGGTCATATTTCAGATGCTTACCCTCTGCCACGTCTGGATGACGTAATCGACTTCGTGGGTAAGGCTCCTTTTTGCAAACTCACCTACTTAAAGGTTAATATCAGGTACCTTTAACAGATAAGGCGAAGGAAATCTCTCCTTCGTAATTCCAAGGTCATTATCAAAATACAGTAACCCCCTTTGGAAAAGAAAAACTCGCCGGCATCATTCCATAAACTGATCCATCAAGCTATTAAAGAACTTGAAGGCAAGGCCGCCTACCTAGTGACATAGTAGTTGTGTCAGACACGGAACCACCATATGTTTAGGCTTAAGGCTCTCTTTGGACTTTTCAGAGTTTCCACTTAACTGTTAATATCTAAGTCATCCTTTGGCCAGTCTACTGTTAATTTTTTGGGCCATGAAGTAGGTAGTGACAAAGTGGCCCCTAAATTTGCTAAAACCCTTGTCATTAAAAATTATCAGTACCTCATGACGGAAATCTCACCAACTTTTCCCTAGATATGGTATAAAAGAAGATTCTGTAAAATTTTGCAGATGTCATAGCCCTCTAACCTCGCTTACCAGTCACAAGTCTCCTTTCAATGGTCCCCGAATTCAAGACACTTTCAAAAAAATAAAGCGATCCTTTTATGCACCGGCTCTTCTGTCTCCTGATTTCTCAAAACCTTTTACATTACAGGTTGATGCTTGTGAGTCAGGGGCGGGGCAGTACTTCTGCAATCTGGGGACGATTGGGTTGCAGCGTGTGGCTTACTTTTCTGCAAAATACCAACCACACCAGAGAGCCTACTCCACAATTGAAAAGAAGCCTCCACTCTGATAATGACATTAGAGCACTTTGAGGTGTACGTGGGTCAGTCGTCTCAGGTGGCCACAGTTTACAGCGACCACAACCCGCTCGTTTACTTGCATTCTATGAAGAACCACAACATCAGACTCATGAGGCTGAGTCTCAGGTGCAACCCTACAACTTACATATTGTTCATATTGCTGGCAAAGATAATAAGCTGGCTGATACCTTGTCCAGAATTTAAATTTATGTATTAGGTTAGGATGTGTTAGGACTATGGGTAAAAATAGCTTTTTTTTTCTTTTTTTTATATATATTATGTTTACATTATGGTGAGTTTTTTTAGTGAGGGATATTCTGCTACCATCCGCAGGTGTCTTGAACCTACGTTAGCCCTACTGTCTACTGTCTCACTCTAAGTTTAGAGTTTGACTTTAAGTCACGAAAAGTTTAACTCTATTCAATGAATGAGATGGGTGAGAGGAAAGGCGGTTCCATTATTGTATTGTGCCATGATGGCACTTTACCCATGGAGGTGGATGCCTAGTCCTGGCCATTAGAGGCCTTTTGGGTGGGGTGTGGCATGCAAAGAGTATGTTACATTTATTCGGCGTATGTATACACTCCCATAGGGCTGCCTCCCCAACCAGCAAACCAGATACTAAGTGTTTAACGATCAGGGAGACCCATCGTTAAATCAGTACCTGGTTCAGCCAATCATAAGTGGGTCTGACAATGGCGGAGGTGGTGTGGTGTCACTCACGTTCTGTTATTGGCCGATTCATCAGCTGTTGGTTGAAGCACGGTGGTCTTTGTCTTTTGGCTGTTGTTGTTTGCCTTGACTTGCCGTGGTGTACACTTATATTTCATACTGATGTAGTGTATATAGTGTACCTATATCTATTCATACTTGGTGAAGGAAAATATAATTTAAAGTATACTGCTGTGTTTGTTTTCCATCCAAGCTTCCTTTACGGCCAGGTTAACAGGCCTTGATTACCTGAAGCTGTAATAATGTTTTTATAAATTTAAATATTGTGAGAAATATAGGCTATTACTAGTAAAATCAAACTTGAAGTAACGTAAGATAACCTAACCAAATGCATTTATTGCATTTGGTTAGGTTGTGTGTACCCACAAATTTGTACACACCTATTTGTGGTTGGAGGGAGCGAATTACAGCTCCTGGCCACGTATCTTTGCCTGTCGCTACTATGTCCAATCTCTCTCTGCTCCATGAGATTCATCTTATCTCATCTTAAACCTATGTATGGATCCTGCCTTCACTACTACATCACACTCCAGATTGTTCCACTTCCTGATAACTCTATGACTGAAAAAATACTTCATAACATCACTGTGACTCATCTCAGACTCCTTGTTGCTGTGTCCAATCTCTGAAATTTCCTGTCCTTATCCCTCTTGTCAGTTCCTCACAGTATATTACATGTCGCTATGTTGTCCCTATCCCTCCTGTCCTCAAGTGTCGTCTGGTCGATTTCCCTTAACCTCTCCTCGTAGGACATACCCCTTAACACTGGGACTAGTACACGTGTATAGTGTGCAAAGTCTTGGAGAAAATCATCAGGAAAAGAATGGTGGAGCATCTGGAGCAGAACAGGATAATCAACGCCAGACAGCACGGATTCAGGAAGGCAGATCCTGTGTAACAAACCTCCTGGAGTTCTATGATAAAGTAACAGAGGTAAGGCAAGAGAGAGAAGGGTGGGATGACTGCATTTTCCTGGACTGCAGGAAGGCCTTTGACACAGTTCCTCACATGAGATTAGTAAAGAAGATGGAAGACCAAGCGTGTATAACAGGAAGGGCACTGGAATGGATCAGGGAATACCTCACAGGGAGACAACATGGGGTCATGGTGCGTGATGAGGTATCACAGTGGGCGCCTGTGACGAGGCGGTGTACCGCAGGGGTCAGTCCTAGGACCAGTGCTATTCTTGCTATATGTGAATGACATGACGGACGGGATAGACTCAAGTGTCTCTTTTCGCAGATGATGTGAAATTAATGAGGAGAATCACATCGGATGAAGACCAAGCAGGACTTCAAAGAACCTGGACAAGCTTGACATCTGGTCAAGCAACTGGCTTCTCGAATTAACCCCACCAAATGCAAAGTCATGAAGATCGGAGAAGGGCAAAAGACCGCTGACAAAGTACAGGCTAGGTGGACAAAGGCTACAAACCTCATCAAAGGAGAAGACCTTGGGGTGAGATAACACCAAGCACGTCTCCGGAAACACACATCAATCAGATAACCGCGGCAGCATATGGGCGACTGGCAAACCTAAGATTAGCGTTCCGTTACCTTAACAAGGAATCGTTCAATACACTGTACACCGTGTACGTCAGGCCCATACTAGGTATGCAGCACCAGTCTGGAACCCACACCTTGTCAAAGTCAAGAATTAAGAAAGTGCAAGGTTTTGACAAGGCTAGTTCCACAACTCAGGGGACTGCCCTATGAAGAAAGGTTGAGGAAATAGGACTAACAACACTGGAGGACAGAAGGGTTAGAGGAGACATGATAACGACATACAAAATACTGCGGGGAATCGACAAGGTAGATAGTGACAGGATGTTCCAGAGAGGAAACACAGAAACAAGGGCACACAATTGGAAGCTGAAGACTCAGATGAGTCAGAGGGATGTTAGGAAGCAATTCTTCAGTCATAGAGTAGTTAGGAAGTGGAATAGTTTGCGAACGATATAGTGGAGAAGGGAACCATACATAGTTTTAAGACAAGGTATGATAAAGCTCATGGAGCAGGAGAGCAGAGACCCAGTAGCGGACAGTGCAGAGGCGGGGCCAGGAGCTGAGTCTCGACCCCTGCAACCACAATTAGGTGAGTACAAATAAGTGAGTACACACAACCCGCACATATAAAAAGAGGAGCTTACGACGACGTTTCGGTCCGACTTAAACCATTTACAAAGTCACACTACTACCACTACCACTACTACCTCCATTATTACCCCTCCACCACTTTCTTGTGCCCTTCCCTGTCTAACTGCCTATAAATATCCCTTTACCTGTCCTTTGTGTTAGTGTGACTTTGTAAATGGTCCAAGTCGGACCCGTCGTCAAGCTCCTCTCTTTTTTATATGTGCGGGTTGTGTGTATTGTTCCAGTCACGGTATTGTGCTTTTTTGTTACGGACTAGTCTTGTTGCAAACTTTTGCACTTTCTCTAATTTCTTGAATTGTTTGACCAGGTGTGGGTTCCGTACTGGTGCTACATACTCCAATATGGGATTGACGTATACGGTGTACAGAGTCTTGAATGATTCCATACTCAGGTGTCGAAATGCTATTTTCGGTTTGGCAGGCGCCATATGCTGCAGCAGTAATTTGGTTGATGTGCACCTCAGAGTGCTCAGTATTATATTCACCCAATGATCCATTTCCTTGGTTTGCAGTTTTAGCCCTCTAATCTGTACTGAATCTGCGGTCTTCTTCGATTTTCCCCCAATCTTCATGACTTTGCTTTGGTGGGATGAGAATCAGGTAGTTCTATCTGATCCCCATCCACTTGAATTTTCCGCATTAGATCCGCATCGTCTGCGAAAAGGAACACCTCTGATTCTATGAGTTCCTTTATGTCATTCACATATACCAGATACAACACCGGCTCTAGGACTGAAACTTTTGGAACCCCGTTCACCACATACGCCCACTCTGACACCTCGTCACGTACCATAACTCGTTGTTTCCATCCTGTCTTATATTCCCTGATAAATTGCAGTGTCTTTCCAGTGTTTTCTGCCTGCTTATCTATCTTTTCCAATAATCCTTTTTTGCAGAACTGTGTCAAAATCCTTCTTACAGTCAAAGAAAATGCAGTCTAGTCACCCCCTCCTCTCTCTCCTACCTTACTAATGTCACCTTGTTGTAAAACTTAGGTTTGTGACAGGATTCCCCTTCCCTGAAACCGAGCTAGCTACCGAGAATAAGCTCATTCCTTTCTAGGTGCTCCTCCATTTTTCTCCTGTGTGTGTTAGTTACCATTTTGTCGTAGGCACATGTCGATTAGACACTAGGCCTGTTACATGTGTGTGTGTAAGGAAACACTTAGAAATGTTTCAGCCCCGCCGGGAATTGAACCCAGGCCCTCCGTGCGTGAAGCGAGAGCTTTAGCCACCAGGCCACCAGGGCGTGTGTGTGTGTGTGTACTCACCTAATTGTACTCACCTAATTGTGGTTGCAGGGGTCGAGACTCAGCTCCTGGCCCCGCCTCTTCGCTGTCTGCTACTGGGTCTCTGCTCTCCCTGCTCCATGAGCTTTATCATACCTTGTCTTAAAACTATGTATGGTTCCTGCCTCCACTATATCATTCTCTAGTCCATTCCACTTCCTGACTACTCTGTGGCTGAAGAAATGTTTCCTGACATCCCTTTGACTCATCTGAGTCTTCAGCTTCCAGTTGTGTCCCCTTGTTTCTGTGTTCCCTCTCTGAAACAACCTGTCACTATCTACCTTGTCAATTCCCCGCAGTATTTTGTATGTCGTTATCATGTCTCCTCTGACCCTTCTTTCCTCCAGTGTTGTTAGTCCTATTTCCCTCAGCCTTTCTTCATAAGACAGACCCCGGAGTTGTGGAACTAACCTTGTCGCAAACCTTTGCACTTTCTCTAGTTTCTTGACGTGCTTGACCAGGTGTGGGTTCCAGACTGGTGCTGCATACTCTAGTATGGGCCTGACGTATACGGTATATATGTGTGTGTGTGTATGTGTGTGTGTGTGTGTGTGTGTGTGTATGTGTGTACTCACCTATTTGTGGTTGCAGGGGTCGATACTCAGCTCCTGGCCCCACCTCTTCACTGATTGCTACTAGATCTTCTCTCTCCCTGCTCCATGAGCTTTATCAAACCTCGTCTTAAAACTATGTATGGTTCCTGCCTCCACTACATCACTTTCTAGGCTATTCCACTTCCTGACAACTCTATGACTGAAGAAATACTTCCTAACATCTCTTTGACTAATAGGAGTCTTCAACTTCCAATTGTGACCTCTTGTTTCTGTGTCCCCTCTGGAACATCTTGTCTCTGTCCACCTTATCTATTCCTCGCAGTATTTTATATGTCGTTATCATGTCTCCCCTAACCCTCCTGTCCTCTAGTGTCGTCAGGCCGATTTCCCTTAACCTTCTTCGTAGGACAATCCCCTTAGCTCTGGGACTAGTCTTGTTGCAAACCTTTGCACTTTCTCTAGTTTCTGACGTGCTTGACGTGTGTATGTGTGTGTGTATACATGTGTGTGTGTGTGTCAGCACTGTTTTACAAAGAGGCGTTCCTGTCTTACGAATTTACGAAGTCCTCAGGTTGTTCTTCAACTCTATATATCCTTGGTTAGGCCTCATTTAGATTATGCTACACAGTTCAGGTCACCGTATTACTGAATGGATATAAATGTACTGGAAAACGTACAGAGGAGAATGACAAAGTTGATCCCATGTATCAGAAATCTTCCCTATGAGGATAGACTGAGGGCCCTGATTCTCACTCTCTAGAAAGGCGTAGAATTATGGGGGATATAATTGAGGTATATAAATTGAAAACAGGAATAAATGAAGAGGATGTAAATTGTGTGCTAAAAATATCCAGCTAAGGCAGGACTCGCAGCAATGGTTTCTAGGTGGAAATATTCAGATTCTGGAATGATATAGGAAAGCACTGGTTTCGTAATAGAGTTGTGGATGAGTGGAACAAACTCCCGAGTACCGTCATAGAAGCTAAGACGTTGTGTAGTTTTAAAAATAGGTTAGACAAATACATGAGTGGGTGTGAGTTGGACCTGACTAGCTTGTGCTACTAGGCCAGATGCCGTGCTCCTTCCTTAAGTGAATGTGACCTGACCTGACTAGGTTAGGGCGTTGGCTTAAGCCCGTAGGTAAATTGGATCTGCGTCGCATGGGCCAGTAGGCCTGCTGCAGTGTTCCTTCTTTATGTGCTTATGTGGGTTTGTGTGTGTGTGTGTGTGGAGTGCGAGTGTGTGTGCACGCGTGTCGTGCTAGATGGGAGACACCACAAAGAACAGGGTTAATGAGTCAGTTTGTGGGTAACATTGTGTGTGATGCTGCCTACTTCTTCTCCCCCTCATTCTCTTCCACCCCTTCTAATCCTCCTTTGCCTCTTCCTCCTTCTCCTTTACCTCCTCCTCCTCTTCCTTCACCTTTTCCTCCTCTTCCTCCCCACCATTACACGGCGCCAGACAAGTTCTGGGATGGGCGATGCTGGTCATCAGCCTCCGAGGTTGTTCACACTCTTGTCTGGAATTTGCTGGCCTAACCTTGTCCTGCCCTGACTCCCTCCCGGCTACTCCCTCAAGGTCTCATCTTAAGTGTTGACTGTGAGCTTCCACTAGCGCCTGGCTTCTACCTGCGCCTTGTTTTACTCTCATGTCACACTCCTCCACATTGTCTTTCTTCTTTTCCCACTAGTCTGCCGCATCTCATTCCTCCACCTTATATTACTCTCTTATTTCAATTCTGAAATTTATGTACTGTCTTGTCTCACTACTGCACCTTGTATACTGTCTTGTCTCAGTTCTGCACCTTGTATACTGTCTTGTCTCACTCTTGCACCTTGTATACTGCCGCGCCACTCCTGCACCTTGTATACTGCCTTGTGCCACTCCTGCACCTTGTATACTGTCTAGTCTCTTCTGCTTCTTGTATACTGTCTAGTCTCTTCTGCACCTCGTATACTGTCTAGTCTCTTCTGCTTCTTGTATCTGTCTAGTCTCTTCTGCACCTTGTATACTGTCTAGTCTCTTCTGCTTCTTGTATACTGTCTAGTCTCTCCTGCACCTTGTATGCATGTCTCTTCTGCTTCTGTATCGTCTAGTCTCTTCTGCACCTTGTATCTGTCTAGTCTCTTCTGCCCTGTAACTGTCTAGTCTCAATCCTGCTCATTTCTTACTCCACAACTAAATGTTGTCCTTGTAATATTTTAAATATTTTTAAAAGTATGTAAAATATCAATATATAGAA
>WNWK01057550.1:0-10706 GCA_009830355.1 Cherax destructor
GGCCACTGAACGTTTTCTTTATTTACTTTTGGGACCTACATGTCATTTTTTCATTAGATGACTTTTTTGGTTATTCATTACACAAGCTCGATATTCGCCTCATACTTCCAAATTTACGAACTGATGCTTCTTTAAAGGGCATAGGCCCTCACTATATCCACCACATGTGAGCATTTCTTAAGCTTATCTAATATCTCGATTTTCTTGGTTATTCCTAGACTTGAATGTTTAAACCTTTTCTTGTCACTTGCTGGAACACTTGTATGCTTACTGGGTGCCATGATTGCTTGGCAAATTAATCAAAATGCAATGAAAATGAGAAATGATGTAAATAAACACAGCGAGCTTCCTGATTATTGTCGTTAACGCTGAGGGAACCAAACTGAATGCTGGGAGGGGGTGGGGTGGGGAGGGGGGGATAGGCAGGCTCCCCACTGACCAAGGGTTTTAAACCCCACCCGGGCGACCGACGTCAAAATTTTTCCTGTCCCGAAACAGTGTAAAGTTTATTTTATGTCGTGTTAGAAAAAAAATGTGCCGCAATTTTCAATCATGCAATACCCAGATCATGCCACATAAACTCGCAAATGACGGTCTACTGTACAAAAACAAAATAAGTTTATAATATTTTCTTCGAAAATTATTTTGGATGATGTTAGTGAAAATATTTCATTAATTTTGATTGCAAGACATCAAAGGGCAGTGATTGCTGAGTATTTTTGTTTACAAAATAAACCCAGTGAGGAGCAGGGTGTGGTGGGGATAAAAAGGGGAACACTATCAACATCCGAGGTCCCGACTATTCAACATCTTGAAAAAGAGACATATGCAACCCTTGGGTATCTTTATTGAGGAAGCTTTTGCCAAAAGTGGCTTCATCAGTCCTCAATGAAGATCCAAAGTGTGCATATGTGTCTAATTTATCAACTTGTCGGTTCTCTGAACCATTCATTTACATCCTGTCTGACACAGCACATCTTGGGATCTTAATACAGGGAATTCTTCACTTGCCTAACCCTTGGCACGACCTACTTCCACATTGGACAAATGTGACACAACTTTTACTTCCAAAATTGGACAAATGTGACACAATCTACACTGCTGCACCTCTCCTGCTTACGATATATGCTTCTCCTTCGCACATAGCTGTACTGTTCAAGATTGATGGACTGACTACATCAACTCAAGGCCGAGGGACTGATTCCCTCAAAACTTCGGGATCTTCATGTTTTCCCTTTTGTATGGACTGTCCCTCAAGAAAAAATATTTTATTTTAACCCTTTGACTGCCGGAGACCCCTTTCTGAAACTGTCATTCTATGTGGGGAAATATTAAAAAAAAAATTATTTTTTCTTATCAAAATGTTAAGATTATTTTCTGATTGTTTTATTTTAAAAAACAGTTTTTTGCCATCAACTTACCAGTTTAGGAGGGTTGTTGGCAGAAATGAGGCCCCATGGGAAAATAGCTGAGCCCTGAAAAAGTTTTTCTTATGTGACGCACACATGAACTAGGACCAGCCAATAAGTGGGATGAATTAAATTGCTGGTAAAACTACAAATTGTACATATGAACTGAAAAAACAATACAAAACATTAAAATCTTAAAAAAAGTTAGAAGTATCTTATCTCTGAGTCCGTTGCCATTTGGGCACTTATCATCTTACTCGACGTAAAAATGATATTACACGGTTCCCGGGAGGAGGGGAAAATTTGAGCGAGCGGTCGCCCGCGGGGGGTTAAACCATTGAGTCAGTGGGGTCCTACTAAGGGTGGCTATGAGCCACTCAAGTGTTTAATGCTGATGAGACAAGTGTTTTCTTAAAGAAAATGCCAACACGAACTTATATCAGTCGCAAGAGAAAGTGCACCAGGCTTCAAGACCCGCAAAGGGTCGCCACCTTGCTCCTTTTTGGTAATGCATCAGGTGATTTCAAGTGTAAGCCCATGGTTATTTACTGCCTAAGAATCCTCATGCTTTGAGGAAATGGAAATTTGTTTTTCCTTCCTGCAAACTGTAAGTTTATTCAGATACACGGGGGCCCGGAGCTGAGTCTCGACCCTGCAACCACAATTAGGCGAGTACAGTTACATAATTTTCATACATAGCAGCATATGTGTAGAGAACCTAGGGTAACCCAAAAAAATCAGTCAATGGAAATACTGTCATTCTGACTTTTGGGTTATCTAGGTTCTACACATATGCTGCCATATATGATGTCTTCGTAACTGTATCTGCTCACCTGAATAAACACTTACAGTTTGTGGGAAGAAACAAATAACCATTCTCACAACGGTCTTGTTGTGGTTCCGCAGACGCGCGCCGCCTTACCCGGCCACCCGCGGACCCCACCATCCAGCATTCTTACGTATTTCATACGTGTCAAGAATCCCTGGCTACAAGCCAGCTGTGTTTGTGAAGAATAAGAGAGAGTGAATTGTGTTTTGATCTTGAATTAGCAGAAGAAAACAAAGATATTAGACAAGACATAACCTGTGGCCGTAATGAAGTGTTACTTTGTACATAAAAAGATGTAACGTAAGTTTGTGTGACTGACTTGAATTGAGCTTGACTGAATGGCTTCGACTGAATGACTTCGACTGAATGACTTGACTGAATGACTTGACTGAATGACTTGACTGAATGACTTGACTGAATGACTTGACTGAATGACTTGACTGAATGGCGGCTGAATGACTTGACTGAATGACTTGACTGAATGACTTGACTGAATGACTTGACTAGATAACAGCTAGACAAGCAGCTAGATAACCAACTAGATAAGCTTGGCTAGATAACAACTAGATAACAGCTAAATAACAACTGATCTCAACTGGCCAACAGCGAAGCAACAGCTAACAACCAGCTGGCACCAACAGCAAGCACCAACAACTGAAGCAACAGCAACTAACCAACGACTTAGATAACGAGCCCAGATAACAACCCAGATAAGCAACAACAGAATAGCAACGAATAACAAACGACAAGATGACAACGAATAGCGCAACGAACTTAGATAACCAACGAATAACAACAACTTAGATAACAGCCAGAATAACAACAACAGGAATAACAGCAACGAATAACAACAACAGAACTTGACTTAACGAATAACAACGAATGACTCCAACAGAATAACCAACAGCAAGATAACGAGCTTAAGGCCAACAACAACTTAGATAACAACGAATAGCTTAACAGCTTAGATGAAAACAACCCAGATAACAACGAACTTAGATAACAACGAATAACAACAACAGGATAACAGCAAGATAACAGCCAGCAGATAACAGCAGCGAATAACGACTTAGAATAACAGCCCGGCAAAGATAACAGCAGAATGGCAACAGCTTAGATGAACGGCAACGAATGGCCAAGCGGCCCAACCCGGCAACAGCTTAGACCAAGCTCCGAGCTTGAATAACAACGAATGACTTGAGCTTGAATGACAACAGCTTAGATAACGGCTTAGATGACTTGGCAACGAATGACTGGCGCGAGCCCAGAATGACAACAACGAATAACAGCTTAGATAACGGCTTAGATGAGAAACGACAGCTTAGATAACGCGGCAACGAATAACAGCAAGAAAAACGACGAAAAACAAAGAAAACAAGCCAGAAACCCGGGGGGGAAGTAAACTTAATTTTAAACAACGAATAACAGCAAAGGAACCCGGGGTTAGAAACAGCTTGATAAGGAAAGAATGCTTGACTTGAAAGACTTTAATGACTTGGGCTTTAAATTTACTGAATGACTTGACTGAATGACTGAATAGGGTTTAACCCAAAGAATTTACCCTTTACTGAATGACTGAATGACTTGACTGAATGACTGAATGACTTGACTGGGAAAAGCTTGACTGAATGACTTGGCTGAAAGAAAATTGACTGGGAGCTGAATAAAGGCTAGACCAAACTGAATAACCAGAATGACTGAATAACGACTAGAAACGAAGGGGGGGACTGAATGCTTGGCTGAATAAAGAACTAAAGATTGGCTGAATAAAGGCTGAAAAACGGCTGAAGCTTGACTGAATGACTGAATGCTTGACTGAATGACTTGACTGAAAGACTGAATGACTTGACTAATACTTGACTGAAAAACTGACTGAAAGGCTGAAAGACCTTTAATGAATTTACTGAATGACTTGACTGAATGACTTGACTGAATGACTGAATGACGCGGCTGAATGACTTTATGAAACGACTGGGCAGTTGACTGAATGACTGAATGACTTGACTGAAAGAACTTGACTGAATGACTGGGAAAAGCTTGACTGAATGACTGGGAAAGACTTGACTGAATGACTGAATGACTTGACTGAATGACTTGGCTGGTGGCTTGACTGAATGACTTTGAAAGACTGAATGACTTGACTGGGAAACTTGACTGAATGACGGTTTACTGAATTTACTGAATGACTTGACTGGTGAAACGACTGAATGACTTGACTGAATAAAGACTAATGACTTGACTGAATGACTGAATGACTTGACTGAATGACTGACTGACGGCTTGGGTGACGCCTTTCAAAATTAGCTAATAACCCCCCCAACTGACAACCCCCGCTTGCTTTGGAAATGACCCCGACTTAAAAAAATAAAAAAGATGGCAACTGACAACCCCGCCCCAACCCCGCCCTTTGGCCAAAAAGCTGGGAAAAATAAGGGAACTTAGCCAATGACTTTGGGAAACCCCCCAGCTGGGCAATAAAATGGGAACTTAGCTGGGAAAACCCAACCCCAAACCCCCCAAACTGGGCTGCTAAGACCAAACTGGCCCCAGCCAACCAGCTGGGGAAAACCCAATTAAACCCCCCCCAAATGGCAGCCAGTTTCCCGGGGCCCCCGGGGAAAAAACCCCCGCCCCCAGCTGGGAAAAAGGCCTGGCTGGAAGACGACGGCTTTGGGGGCCGCTGGGGGCCCAATTTCAACCCAAACCCCGCTTTTACTTTCGGGAAAGGCTGAATGACTTGGGCGAATGACTGAATGACTGGACTGAATGACTGAATGGCTGGACTGAATGACCGAATGACTGGACTGAATGACTGAATGACTGGACTGAATGACTGAATGACTGGACTGAATGGCACTGGCTGAATGACTTGACTGAACTGAATGACTTGTACTGGAATGACGCTTGACTGAATGACTGACTGAAGCTTGACTGAATGACTTGACTGAATGACTTGACGAATGACTGAATGACTTGGACTAATGAACTTGGCTGAATGACTGAACGGCTTGACTGGGCTTGCTGATGACTGAGCTTGACTGAATGACTGAATGACTTGACTGAATGACTGAAGCTTGACTGAATGACTGAATGACTGACTGACTGACTGATGACTGAATGACTGACTGACAGCTAAGCAGGCTGAATAGCTGATAACTTGGCTGACTGACTTGACTAATGACTGACTGACACAGCTTGGCTGAATGCTGACAGACTGACTTGGCTGACTGGGCCCGAGCTGGCTTAGCAGCTGGGCTGATGACCCGGCTGGCTGGCGCCAGCTGACTGCTGGCTGATGACGGCTGCCCACGCTGACTGGCTGCTGGCGGCTGAATGACTGACGACTTGGCTGGCTGGCGAAGCGGCCCCGGCTTGGCTGAATGACCTACTGGCACTTAGCTGAGCAACTGGACTGGCAACAGCTGAATGCCCCCTCCCAACTGACTGACTTGGCTGAAACTGACAACAGACTTGGCCCACAGACCTGGCCCGAAGACTTGCTGACTGGCTGAAACTGGCAACTGACTACTGACTTGACATGGCAAATGAAATGACTAACTGCTTAAAATTTGACTAGATGAGCACACGCAACCCACCAACTGAAATGACGCACACTGACAAGACCCGCTGCAACTGGCTGAATGAACTGGCAATGACTGACGGCACACTTGGCTGAATGACTGGCGAACTGGGCGGCAACGCATGACTGCCGAGAGCTGGCTAACTGAACTGGCACAACGCCCAGCTGGCTTACTAGCTGACTACTGACAACTGACGCCCCAGCTTGGCGAACGGCTATTGCTGAATGACTGACTGACGCTGACTTGGCCTGACTGACTTAGCTGAATGACTGGCCCCAGCTGGCAATGACTGAACGGCGACTTGGACAACCAGCTGACGCCAACGGCTTGGCTAACTGACTGGCTGGCTTACTTGGCTGATGACTGACTGGCATGACGACTGACTTGGCTGAATGACGCCGGCAGCCCAGCTTGAGGCTAACTGACGGCTGACTTGGCTGAATGACGGCTGACTTGGCTGAATGCTGACTGGCCACTTGGCTGAATGACTGACGAGCGCAGCTGAATGACTGACTGAACTGAACTGACTGGAATAGCTTAGCTGAAGACTAGACCCAGCCCGCAACTTGGCTGACTGGACTGGCCCAGCTGCTGGCAACTGACTGTGCTGGCACCATGACAGCCCAATTGCTGAATGACTGGCTAACCAGCGAGCTGGCAACTTGGCACACCCGGCTGAGCAACGCGGCAGCTGATACTTAGCTGGAGCCAATGCTGAGCTTGGCTACCAGCTGATCGGCGCACAGCTGATGCCAGCTGATAACTGGCTGATAACTTGGACTGGCGTGACTGGCTGAATGACGGACGGCTTAGCTGATGGACTGGCTGCCGGCTGACTGCTGAATGACTGCTGACGGTGCTTGGCTGAATGACGCGGCAACACTGGCTGGCTGACTGACGGCCCAGCTGAATGACTGGCTGACCCCAGCTATGCTGATGACGGCTGACTGAGCTGACGCTGATGGCCAACTGCTGGACTGAACTGACTTGGCTGAATGACTGACTGCGGCCCCAGCTCTGCAGCTGAATGACTGACTGAACTGGCTGACTGGCTGAATGACTGACGGCAGCTTACTTGGCTGGAATGACTGACTGACGGCTTGGCTGAATGACTGACTGACTTGGCTGAATGACTGACTGACTGACTCACTTGTGCCCAGCACATGACTGGCACCTGCTGACAGCTGGCTGAATGCTGACGGCACTGAGCTGACTACTGACTTACTGGAACGCTTAGCTGGCAATGACGACTTGGCCCAAGCGGCTGACAGCTGGGCCAATGCACTTAGCTGAATTGGCACACTTAGCTGAGCCAGTGACGGCCTCAGCTCAGGGTGAATGACTGACGGCCCGGCAACCGGCCGGCTTAGCGCGAATGGCACTGAGCTTTTAGCTGAATGACTGACCTTGGCTGCAACTGCTGACCGAACCGAACTGACTGGCAACTGGCCAACTGAATAATGACACGCAACTTAGCTGAATGACAGCGGCAATGAGACTTAGCTGGGCCAACTGACGACGGCACGCAGCTGGGCCGGCGGCAGCGGCAACTGACCCAGCTGAAACCAGCTTGACGACTGCACCCAGCTGAATGACGGCAACACTTGGCTGAATGACTGACAGCCCCCTTGGCTGAATGAGCTGATGACTGGCCCCAACTTAGGGGTGGGGGCCTGAACTGACTGACTGACTGACATTGGCAAGCTTAGCTGGCAGCTGGCCCGGCTGACTGACGGCCAGCTGGCTGCTTAGCTGGGTGAGCTGACGACTGACTTACTTCAGCTGACAGCTGAATGAACGCCAGCTGGGACAGACAGCTGACTGACCGAGCCAGCTTACTTGGCTGAATGTAACTGACGCACACCCAGCTGGACTTGACCCAGCTGGGAAAAACCAAACCAACAAGCTGGCGCTGAATGACAACTGACTGACGCTCAGCTGAGCCAAGCTGACTTAGCTAATGACTGACCCAGCTTGCTGAATGACTGACTGACTGACTTGGCTGAATGACTGACTACTCGAAGCGGCTGACTGGCTGAATACTCGACTGACTTGGCTAAGCTGCGACGCTGAATGACTGACTGGACTGAGCTTGGCTGAATGAACTGACTGACTTGGCTGAATGACTGACTGACTGACTTGGCTGAATGACTGACTGACTTGGCTGAATGACTGACTTGACTGACTGACTGACTTACTTGGCTGAATGACTGACTTGACTGACTGACTGACTTACTTGGCTGAATGACTGACTGACTGACTTACTTGGCTGAATGACTGACTGACTGACTGACTTACTGGCTGAATGACTGACTGACTGACTTACTTGGCTGAATGACTGACTGACTGACTTACTTGGCTGAATGACTGTTTGACTGACTTACTTGCTGAATGACTTGACCGACTTTAAAGTTATACACTCGGTTCAACCATCGACTTCAGTTCCAGAACCTCTACTATCCACCTCAGCATAACTCTCCACTCTCTTGACAATCATCCACAAACACCAGCACCCACAATTTAAGGTAAATACTATTATTTCTATTACATTTGTAGTCTTAAGCAGTAAAAAACAACATAATACATCACGATAATGAACTACAATTACATATTCACTTTTATTTTTGTAAGATCTGTTGGTCTAAAAAACTTGTTTGGCTTTTGGGGACTCCAGGAACGTAACCCTATTTTTCCCATAAGTTCTTTTAATTATTTAACACGAAATTATCTAACAAGACTTTTTCAGGAACGTAACTATCGTGCTAAATGACGGTCTACTGTAGAAGAAAACCCAGAGGGGTGTTTATATGCTTGTACATGAATGAGTAGTGTGACCTAAGTGTAAGTAGAAGTAGCAAGATGTACCTGAAATCTTGCATGTTTGAGACAGGAAGACACCAGCAATCCTACAATCATGTAAAACAATTGCAGGCTTTCGTTTTACTCACTATGCAGGACGGTAGTACCTCCCTGGGCAGTTGCTGTCTACCAACCTACTACCTAGGATTATTACAAATTATTATTACAAGTAATATACTCCGACATTTAATTAAAGCTTCCCAGAGCAATAAAATACACAGTCCATTCCTTAATTACCTTAAAATATTTGTAGTCTTAATGTAGGGTGAGAGGTGAGTTTTATTTGTAGGAAGTCAGGTTTGGGAAGTATGGGTAGCCATGTAGGGCAGCCCTCCCCACCCACACGTAATGTAAACAAACCAGGCGAACTCGTCTGGTTTTCGTCACTTTACATTGTGTACAAGTTGTCTCCACGTTGATACAGTAGAATAAAAAATGAGAAACGCTCGCATTCTCATGTAACACCATTTTTAGAAGAAATGACGCCCTGAGTGAAGGCATACGAAAGGAATAATTTTCTAGTTACCTCCAGTAATATTATAGTGTACACATTTTCTCTGATGTTGGACTACAAGTCGCCTGGCTACCACATCTCATATTTGTTAATTTATTCTACTGTGTTGTGTATTTAGATGGATTAAGCAAAATGTCTATATTAACGTGTGCAAGTTTACTTAGGTACAGGTACACAAGTATAATTTTCAGTTATAATAATGTAGGTATGTAGTCTGCTTGGGCTACATACCAACACTTACCTGCATGTGGCCCAGAGCCATATTATTACCATCGACATGCCATGTTCACAGAGTTTAATCGTTTCTATCAACTACCTTTAGATGCCATCATAAACAAAGGGAGAAGTAATGAATAATTCATGCCGAGAATTGTACACAAAAGCGTTATGCATTAAGGGGAGTGACACAATGTTTTCCCTCCGCCCGGCTACCACACCTCTGTAGTATATAAACATAAAATGTTTATATGCTATGCAATGTGTTTATTATATAATTTTGAAGAAAATATCATAGATGGATTAATGAAAATGTCTATATTAACGAAAAATAAGACATTTAATGTGCCCAAGAGTGATTATTACATAAGAGAGATGTGCTCACGGAGAATGTAAACAAAACGGGTGGCGCGTGCCGTATTTGAAAGACCGCTTGCTGTATAGAAAGTTTTTGTCATATTTTGAACTCGCCGTATAAACGGAACGCCGTAAGTTGAAATGCCGAAAAGCTGGGCCCTACTGTACTACAGTAGACCCTCATTTAGCACTGTAGTTACGTTCCTGAAAACGTTGTTAGCTAAAATAGTGTTAGATAATTAAAATCTTATGGGAAAAATAGGGTTACGTTCCTGGGAGTCCCCAAAAAGCCAAAAAAGTTTTTTTAGACCAACAGATCTTACAAAAATAAAAGAGAATGTAATTGTAGTTCATTATCGTGATGTATTATGTTGTTTTTACTGCTAACCCTTAAACTGTCCACACGTAGATATACGTTCACCTGCGTACTGCCCCGAATATTTTGAATTTTTTTTTTAAATGAGCGCATTTTTATAAACAGGATAGGCTAAAAAAAAATTTTTTAGAGCCAGTACTTACCGAGATATAAGCCTGTGAAGTTGGTGCTAAATGATGTGGTGTCGGCAACATGGTGCACTGCCGCTTGCAGAAACAATAAACATTTATCTTTTTTTTTTTTTTCAATTTTTTTCAATTTTCTGTTTTCATGCTATGATAATGTTGTTTTGATGCAGATCTTTTGATATCATTGCCAATTCTTGTTTAGACACAAATGTTTGGTACTGAATTAGTAATCATACTGTCACTAACACATGTTCACACTGATAAATGAATTTGTACACCTGGTTCAATCACTTACTATTGTTTACATATATATACAAGGTATTTACAGGTCCCATTTATGTTTCTAGAAGTCCACCACTGTATGATACTCTAAGAAGCATGGATTCATAGAGTGCCACTCCACATTGCTGACACATGTATCGTGTCTTTTTTTCACT
>WNWK01057551.1:0-10706 GCA_009830355.1 Cherax destructor
CTCAAGTCGGTACCTGACCAGCCAGGCTGTGGTTCGTACGTTGGACTGCTTTGGGCCAGCGGAACAGCCTGATTGATCAGGTTGTGGTTCGTATGTTGGACTGCGTGGGCCAGCAAAACAGCCGGGTTTTATCAGGCTCTTGTCCAACAGGAGGCCTGGTCATGGACCGGCCGCGGGGCGTTGACCCCGGAATTCTCTCCAGGTAGACTCCAGGTCTTCCTAAGCTATAACCCTCCAAACACCATGTGTAGGGAAGAACCTTAATCTGCAAAATTTAAGTGGTATTAGTGCCTAGCTCTAAACTCATAAATCCCAAACTGTAAAGGGGTTATCCTCTGAGCAATATCTAAGCAGTATGGGACACTAGCTTCAGACTTGAACTTAAGAGACGACGCTGGTACATACCAATACAAAAGCGTCCGTCCGCTTAATACCCACAGATAACTCACTAACGTTTCCCCCAGAAAACTGGCCAGATACTGAGAGAAACGAAGTCTAGTCTTACTGTAATGGGTCTGGATGGAGAAAGATATCCGCGGTACTTCGGGATATCTCCTCCGGGCCCCCAGGACAGATGTTGAGAGTCACGTGGGGAATGCTGTCCTGATCGCACTTGTCTTTTGGTTGAAGTCTGGTCTGGTAAGAACGCAGGTCAGTGTCGTGAGTCTCACACTGCTTGACCTCCACAAGGGATTGCCATTTCTCTTTGGCCTATATAACCCAATGTTTGTTTATTTGGGCCCTAAACCTCCTATGTCAAGGTGCTAGAACTATATTGTTAATATCTAACTTTGCCTTAATAATCCTAATATTAGTTACTAACTGTACAAACTTGCCTAGGCCTTCCTAGGAGAATAAATCTATCAATTAAAATGTACACAATTGTTACCTCTGCCAACTTGAATGTGTATGTTTGTTTTTGTTGGGTGTGTGGGTTCATAAACTCCGAGGGCCCATCCATGGTATGTCTAAGGCTCCAAACGGCTCACTTACCCTGTGGAACTTGAGCGACTCAAAAAGTTTCCACAGAGGGGTAGGTAGGGCAGAGGTGGAGAGTGGGGACGGAAACTGCGTTGACTGAATCGCAACAGGATTAGAGAGGTTGAGGGGTTGGTCTTTGCGCAAGGAGACATGTTCTGCGGGTAGGACACTGAAAATAAGTAGCAGAATGTGCCTGAGAACAGGTGATGCATTTGGCAGTTTTGGAGTATTTGCTCCAATGATGTCCAGGGAAAGAACACATGGAACAAATCTTCTGGTTCGCACAAATATCCTTCAAATGACGAAAACCAAGGCATTTATAGCATTGCAAGACGGGGAAGTAGCGGAATATGGAAATATTTGGCAAGAATGCCATGTTTAAACAAGTTATCAGCTTCAGCAGGTGTGGAGCATCCGATTTTGAGAATGTTAGTGTTTTGAAGGCGGAAGAGATCCTCAACAGTGACATGGTTCTGAGTGGAGATGTCAGTCAATAGGTCATCTTTGTCATGGTCATAGGCAGCAAGGAGAGAAGAGTCGACATATTTCGCCACGACTATGCTCCTGGCTTGTGGTCGGAGCCCAATCATGAGCAAAACCTGCCTGAGAGAGCTTTTCACGAACCTCTTTACTGGTGCAAACGTCAAAACTTGCAGGATCCAGATTGACCTTAACACCAGTGTTGGTCTTGATGACGTTGATCATGGGAGCCTGAGTAATGTTAAAGATGGTGGAGGCATAGTCCTAGAGAGTCTTTATCAGATTTTATTTCAGCAGAAGGGCTAAGGTCGGAGGACGAGGAGGTCTCGTGCACTTGCCAAGGTGACAACAACACAGGTGGAGGTGGAGCAATTGGTCGTATTGACTTTATGGGGGTCATGCTGTGTAGTGTACCTGCCAAGAGTAGGCTTCCGTGCGTAAATCACTTGGACTCTAGCCACGGGCATCAGTCGGACGAATACTCCTACCTACGTAGGAGCAGGTGCAGCCGGTCCAGAAGAAAGGAAGGAAGAGTCTAGAGAGAAGAGAAAGGTGCTGGTGTCTTCCAAGTGGTGTAGTCGTACCTATCCACTGTGGGTATCTTTAACCACCTCAGTGAAGGGGTTTGACTGGCCCGTGGAAGGTTATGGCACAAAAGAGAACTAACCCTTGGCACACCAAGAAAAGATATTGGTTAAAAAAAGCTGTCTAAAAACGTTCTCAGAGATGCCGTTGTTGTGATAAAAACACAGGCCTTATTCCTAGGCTTTATTGAACACAAAATCATGGTACATGTCTGCAACAGAAGAAAATACATCTAATGACTGCTGCTGCAGGACAGGTGATGTAAGGTGCATATGTCCTCAGAAAAGCTATAGCTACTGGCGACATATTTAAGCTACCATGTAATCTGCATCACGAATGATCTGGGAAGAGAGACCACACGCCATGCTGGGCCATCGCTGTACTGTTTGTTGTTATTGTAAGGGGCCCTGAGGTGGTGCAGCATTGTTCCTGCTGCGGCTCCCACAAGAGCGGATATCACACTCCTGTTCTAAAATATCAGATACAGTAATCCTCCAAACGGTTAGGTGGGTGACGGCACGTCCAGACCTTCGTAGCCCTTGAGCCTCTTCACCGGGTTCGGTATTTTCTAGCGGGTTTGACTATCTGCTGGAGCGGCGTCCTCTATTTCAATAGGGGTAGCCTGAAAAGGCTTCCTGGAGAAACCGAAGCATCTTTCGCAACATCTATTGGTATCTGAGATTCCGCACTAACATTGGTTTCAACTGGGGCTAAGTGTCTTGTAGATACAGTAGTCTCTTCACCATTTTGGTAGCGAATGTGGCATACGTGGATTAGCTTAGGAGCTCTACCTCTTCCACTAAAGGATCCGTCTTGTTCATCCCACGGTGACTCTTCAGGAGAATGGGTCCAGGGTGACATAACCAGGTGGATGGAGGCTCCCGTAGAGGAACGACGGAATAGTTGAAGAGTCTCTCGGGGGGTAGCATTAGTAGCTGTGCAGCAATGATCTAATAGAGTGAAGGGCATCAGGTAAGACAGTCTGCCAGTGTTGAACCGGTAGATTGCGAGATTTCAGTGTCATTGTAACTGACTTCCATATAGTACCATTGGAACCGCTCCACTTGACTATTCCCTTGAGGGTTGTAGCTTGCTGTTCTGCTGCAAGCAACCCCTTGTTAGCAAAACTCCTGAAGTTCATTACTCATGAACGAGGATCCTGTCTGAATGGATATAGGCCGGCATACCAAAATAGCGAATAACTGGGAAAGACAACTGATGACAGTTGTAGCAGTCATATTTGCACAGGGAATACAAAAGGAAACCTAGAATATTCATCTACTATGTTAAGAACCACTATTCTGGTTTATGCTTGGTAGAGGTCCTTTGAAATCTATATTCAGTCTCTCGAAAGGCTGGGTGGCTTTTATGAGATGAGTTTTCTGGCTGGTGAAAGTTTGGCTTGCACTCTGCACATACTCTACATGATCTGATCACTTGTCGCACCTCTTCCACTGAGTAGGGCATTTTCCCTTAGATTTAACAAAATGATACAGGCGTGTAACCCCTGGGTGACACAAGGCCTTGTGGAGCTCTGAGAGGATTGCAAATCATGACATGCTGCTCCACAGTGGGACCTAGAGAATGCATCAGGTGAAATGTTTTCTTCACCCGGTCGATACAGAATATCAAAGTTATAACACGATAGTTCCATCCTCCAGCGTAATATCTTGTCATTCTTGATCTTACTTTTGTGCTTCTTGTCAAACATATACATCACGGACCGTTGGTCAGTCCTTACAGTGAAATGTCTGCCTGTTAAATAATGCCTCCAGTGGCGAACTGCTTCTATGATGGCCTGGGCTTCCTTTTTCTACGCAGCATAGCACTTCTCTGATCCTTGAAAGTTCTTGAAAAGAAAGCTAGGGGACGTCCTGCCTGAGATAGGACTGCAGCAATGGCAACTTCAGATTCATCCTTTTCCCACCTCGAATGGTAGGGACTCATCAATGGCCTGAACTACTGAGTTTTCAATGTCCTGTTTGAGAGTATAGAAAGCAGTTTCTGCTTCCTTGTCACAGAAATATCGTGGTAGCACTCAGTGGGCGAACTTTACTTGAATAGTTGTAGATCCACTGTGAGTAAAAGCAAAAGACCAAGAGTTCTTTGGAGTGACTTTTTGTCTTGGGGCATTGGAAGTTCCTATAGAGGTCGAAGTCTTTCAGGGTCTGGGGATATTGCACCCCTTCCACCACATAACCAAGGATGTTAAGCCTTTAGTGGAAAAGTGCACTTTTCTTCATTGTAACTGATATTTTTCTTCTTGGCAGCTTCCAAAACTTATCAAGGTTTGCATCATGTTCCTCCTGGGTCTTGCCACAAATGGTAACATTATCTAAATATGCATAAGTTCCCATAAGTTGCTCTTCCTGAATGAGTGAATCCATAATCTGTTGGAAACAGGCTACCCCATTGGTAACCCCAAAAGGGACTCTGGTAAACTGATAGAGGCCGTCACTAGCCTGAAACGCTGTATGGTTTATCTTCATTCCTTATAGGGACTTGATGATAGGCACTTCGTAGATCAATTGTGCTAAACACATAGTACTGAGCAATTTTGTTCACTGCATCATCAATTCGAGTAGAGGGTACCCATCAAGAAGTGTAAATTTGTTGATTGTCTCAGAATAGTGATAGCCAGCCTCCTTTCCTATAATCATCCTTGACAACAACGACCTGTGCACGCCACGGAGAATTACTTGGTTCTATAATACCTCCCAGCAGCCTCTGAGTTTCTTTCAATGAACATCCTATCTTCATAAGAATAGCGGCGTGACTTAGCTGATATAGGATGACAATCCGCAGTAAGATTCGCAAACAGCTTGGTGGGTCTACCCTTAAAGTGCTAAGACCACAGACAACGAGAGGAGGTTCACCTCCATATGTTAAGGTAACACTGACCATGACGCTCTGAAAGTCCTGACCAAGGATCACATCAGAGCACAGTTGTGGCAGAACAGCTAAATGTACATCTTGATAATCCTGCCATTAACTCTAAGGTTTACCTTACAAAACCCTAACGTCTGAATAGAGAGAGATGTTGATGCCATGGAAACGGTACCTGATGAGTGATGTACCGTCAAGGAGTGGCGTTTAACTACGTCAAGGTTGATGAAACTCTCTGAGCTGCCACTCGTCAATCAGACCATCTACTTCTGTTCCTTTGATGAACACTTTCACAACTGCCTTTGACAGTGAATTTGGAGCAGCCGCAGAAGTCACTGTTGCTAGAGTCGCCTGGTCGGAATGCGTAGAAGCACTAGCTCTTGTTGATGTCATTAGCATCGACATACTTTAGCAAAGTGACCTTTCTTATGGCATTGATGGCACATTGCTCACGAGCCGGACACTTTGGACGTGGATGTCTTGAAAACCACAAAGAAACACTTTGCCTGCAGCTGCTGTCACTGAAGCAGGTTCCACGGTAACTTCATTAAAAGAGTCTTGGTCGGGAGTTGCAGCACTACCACTCTGAGAAGGCTGGGTAGTACTGTACACTCAGAATTCTTCTGGGCTGAATCTAATGCTCTTGCCTGGTCAAGGGTAGCATGAGTCCAGAGTTTTATTCTCCAATAAACGCTGCCTTATTATTGGTGATTGCAGGCCACTGATAAAGCATCCCTGATGGACTCTTCACAATACTGAGAAGCTGTCACCGCTCGGAAGTTACAGTCCTTACCTAATATTTTCAATGCTTGAAAATATTCCTCTAAGGATTCGCCAATTGTTGGCGGCGAGCAAGACGATATCGTGCAAAGATTTCCCATTTGGCTTAATATACTGAAATTTTGGGCATTTGATAGCATCTTCAGGTATTACACTCAGAAAAAAACTAAAGATTTTAGGTGACACAAAGGATGAGCAGGCTTAGTTTATCTGATCTTCCGAGGAAATCTCAAGAAGTTTTCGAAAGTCTTAAACAGTGCTTCCATTCCTGAGCAGCCGTTGATACACTGGGGTCAGAATCTAGCCTCTCAGGTTTCAGCAAACGCTCCATGCCAGGTGTAGCCTACCCTAGAATCGCCACCAGGTAGCCCAGATATTTGTGTTCAATAAATTGTTGTGATAAAAATAGCTTTATTCCTAGGCTTTATTGAACACAAAATCCATGGAAAAATGTCTGCAACAGAAGAAAATACATCTAATGACTGCTGCTGCAGGACAGGGATTAAGGGTGCATATTCCTCAAAAAGCTATAAGAACAAAAAATAAGTGGAGGAACACTGCAGAAGGCCTACTGGCCCATACAAGGCAGGTCCTTATCAAAACCATACCAAATTTATTCCCTTACCACGACACTAATAAAACCCCACCCCCTCCCAATTCTATTTTTAATCTCTTTTAAATCCACCCAAGGCCCAGCCTCTATCACCCTAGGGAAAGGGATTTTTCCCCACATTTTCAATCTTTCAAAACATTTCCTATGTCCTTTCTAAATCTAAATTTATCCAATTTAAATCCGTTATTTCTGGTTCTTCTTGGTTCGATATCCTCAGTATTTTATTAATATCCCTTTGTTTATACCCATCACCACTTTCCCTCGGATGATATCTCCCTCATTCTACGCCTCTCCAGAGGGGAGATTAAAACGCTCTAAGTCTATCTTAACGGATTTCTTTCTGAAATCATTTTAGTCATTCTTCTTTGTATGTTCTCCAATGAATCTATATCCATCCTGTAGTAAGGTGACCAAACAGTCCATAATAAATTAGGTCTCACTAGTGATGTAAAAGAGCTGTAAAATAACTTTTGGACTTTTTGTTTTATACTTCTTGAAATAAATCCTAGTAATCTTTTAAACCTTATTGCGCACTTTGTCTTGGCTTTAGATTTCTGCTTTCCATGATAAGTCCTTTTCAATTCTGTATGATCAAGCTCTACTTCCCCCTGTTTAAAAATTGGGGGATATTTTCATTCCAACTACAACACCTTACACTTTCCCACATTGAACTTCATCTGCCACTTTTCAGACCAAGACAAATTTTTGTCCAAATCCTCCTGGAGTTCACTGGTATCCTGCTCAGAATGAATTATACGGCCTATTTTTGTATCACAGCAATTTATCATGCACTTTAATTCCCCTTTATAAAAGGAATTTTTTTTAAAATTTGAACAAAAGGCAAAAAACCCCTGGAACGCCCCCAGTGACAAATCCCCCAGATTTGACCCCCTTAATGGAAACTTCGTTTTTTTTTGGCCCGCCTCTATCCGTAGAATTACCTCCTATACCATGAGGGCCCCCTTTTTAAGGGGTCTCTTGTGAGGTACCTATGAAGGCCTTACTGAAATCCAAGTAAACTATATCATATTTTTATCACTGTCATCCTCAAAATTTTTTAAAAATTAAAAAAGTTGGCAGGGGGCCTCGTGATTTTGAATGAATGGTTCAGAGAACCGACGAGTTGGAAAAATGTTTGGGGGGACCTCCCTTTGCGTTTCCCCCAGGCTCCCCTTGGGGGGAAAAAAATTTTTTCCTAAAAAAAAGGGCCCCCAAGTGTTGCATATGTGTCTTTTTCCCTCTGGGGAAAAATGCTGAGATTCTTAACAAATTATTTCAAAAAGGGGTGACTTCTAAAAATTCAGCTAAATTTTGGTTTAAAAAAATTTTTTTCCCTTTTTTTAAATGTAAATTTTTGGGGAATTTGATGGAATTGACTTACCCCCTGATTTGAATATAGGAACTACATTTTTCTTCCACATCTCTGGCACAACCCCAGTTGGGGGGGGAACTTTTTAAAAACCATTCATTGGGGGTGCCCTAAGTTCCTTTTTTACTTTTTTTAAGTACCCTGGAAAACAACTCGTCGGGTCCGGGGTTATTTTGCTTCAGTTTTTTATCTGTTTAAAAACCCCCATGTCCCTCGTGACAGTAATATTAGTTAACTTGAATTCTTCAGGAACTGAATAATTGTTAATTTCTGGAATCTCATTTACGTCTTCTTGTGTAAAGACTGATAAAAAATAGTATTAAATAAGAACTTTTTTCCCCAATTTTTTTTTATCCTCAGCCCCCCTTCCCCTTTTTTAGAGGCCCCCCCCTTTTTTCCCTCACCTTCGTCCTATACCAAAAAAACCCCCTTTTTTTGGATTAGTTTTTTTATTCATTTAACAACCAATCTCATAGCCCCTTTGGGGCCCTTTTTAATCCCCTTTTTTTTTCTCTTTTCAATTGGAAAATTGGGTAAAAAGGTTAACATCTCCTCTTTTGATGCGCCTATAAATTCCTCTCTTCCCCTAATAAAATTTTTTCCTTTTCCCGAACCCCTTTGGGGGTTTTTTTTTTGCCCCCAAATTCTCTCGGGGGGAAAAAATATACTCTGTGCACGTTGTACATTATTAAAAAAAAAAAACATAAACGCAGACCCCCTCGTTAAACGTTAGCTAGTTCCCCCCGTCGGGGGTTAGACAGGTGTTCTCTAAATCCATTATAGCCCCGCGGAACGAAAATCAGGAATTTTTTCCGTATTATCCCTATTCTCGTACTCCCAGGTAATATCAAAAGTAATGGATTTGTGATCACCCCAAAAACTCCTCAGCGATCTCAGATTTTTTTAAAAGGGTTTTTCTATTTGAAAAACCCCCCGGTTTAAGGGAAAAATTCCCCCCGGGGGAGGCCCCTCACACACTGCTTCAAAAAACAGCCCCAAAAACCCCTTCCATAAAGTCACTGGACCCCCGATTACCTGTCAAAAAAATCAGTAAATTTGAAAAAATTAAAACCCCCCACTTTTCCCCGGGGTTTTTTTTCAAACCCCCCAAAATTTTAAAAAAACTCCCTCTATTTTTTTCCCAAAACCCCGGGGGGGGGATTTTTACCCCCACAATCATTTTTTTTTGAACCTCTAGAAACTCTCCCCAAAAAGATTCTGTTAATGATATTTTTTTTTCCTGTTTTTTTGCAGCAATTTATATTTTTGTACATATAATGAAACCCCACTCCCCCTTTTATTTTTTACAGGGGAAAAACTTAACCCCCCAAATATGACACTCTGCAATCATACCCCATTTTTTTATATTATCCCCTTTTTAGTTTTTGCAATGACATTTAAAGGGGTTCCCCCCAAAAAACCCCCCCAAAAATAATTCGTTAAAATTTTTTTTTTGGCGCTTCGACAGTTAGTATAAAAAAAATTTGATATTTTTTTCTTGTGAACCTTTTTCAGCTTTTTTTCACAATTTCTGTTACTATCATTACCCTGTGTTACTCGATTACTGTTATTGTTAAAAAATTTTTGATATCAAAGCCTGAATCAATATTCTGGCCCTTTTCCCTTTTTCCCCCAAACCCCTACCTCTAACTAAAAACCCCCTTTAAAGCCCTCCTCCCTTTTCCCCCCCTGGGAAATCCTACACCCTTCCCCCATAAGTGAACCCCCTGGCCCCATGTCCTTTCGGCCAAAAAAATTCCCCCTTTCAATGAAAAAGGGGGGTTTTCCCTTTTACCAAATGTTTCCCCAAAAAAAACAATTTTTTCCCCAAAATTTTTTTTGGACAGCCCTTCATTCCCAAAAAACCCCCCCTTTTTTGGGAAAATCCCCTATAACGGGTCCCCCCCTTCTTCCCCCTGATGTCTATTGCTGCCCTACCTACCAACTAAATCCTCACTTCTCGCGGCTAAAATCATTGTTTTTGGGGCCCCCAAAAAACCCCCTAATAAATTTACCCCCAAAAAAATTTTTCAAGCCTGCTAACAATGTCTTCCATCCCCCCCCCCAAGGGGGAAAAAAAAAACCCCCTGTCTCCCCCCCCCCCATCCTTTAAAAAAGGGCCCCCCCATATATTTTTTAAAAAACCCCCCAAAACAATGTTTTTTTTTTCCTTGGTCCCGTTCGTCGTGACGTTCCCCGTAAAAAAATCGACTCACATTGTCTGGTTTTTACAGAAAAAAGGGGGTTTGAAGTTTCCACAGCAGTCTCTTTTTTTTTCGTCGTTACTACCTCTCTATTCGTCTTCTTGATCTTCAACCCCGTCCCATTTTTCCCATCACTGACCCCGGTTTTTCCCCTTTTTTACCTGGGACTCCCAACAGGAAAAGGGGGTTTTTGGGAAACCTCTTTTTTTTCCCCCGTCAATCGGTTCAACTTTCTTTCCCCCAATTCCTCCTTAAAAACCCGGTAAAGTTTTTTTTAATAGGGGGGGATCCCGGGGTTTTTTCTAAATAGGGAGCATCCTGGCGACATTTTAAAACTTACCATTAATCTGCATCACAAAATATCTTTTAAGGGGGCCCCCCCATGCTGGGCCATGCTTATTTTTTTGTTGTTATTGTAAAAAGGGGCCCCCCCGGTGGTGCAGTTTGTTCCCCCCCCGGCTCCCCACAAAAACGGGATCACTACAGCCTACAGTGAAACTGGAGGCGAAATCAACTGTTTGCCAATGGATACACATGCACTATGTGCAGAGGTGTCCCCAGGTCCCGCCTTTGAAAAGTGGGCCCCAGACGACAACCTGGGGGGGGGGTGGGAAGACTTCCCCCAGCAGCAGGGGTGCAGGGGTCGGGGGTCTGCCCCAAGGGCAGGGCCCCCCCCACGCACGAAATCCCCCCGCTGAAGGTGAAGAATGTCCCCAAAGTAGGGAAGTCCACAAAAGCAAAACACCAAAACCCCCATATCCCTGAGGAAAAAGCCTCTTCCAGAAGGGGGGTCCCAAAAGGGGGCGGT
>WNWK01057552.1:0-10705 GCA_009830355.1 Cherax destructor
AGAGGGTTTTTTTCAGGACTTTTTGCGTCTTGCACCACCCCAACCTTTGGCAAAAGCTGGTTGCCCGCGAATAACAAATTCATTCTTTTAAAACCCGGTTATAGGTTTCGGGCCTTCTTTTTGTCCCCAATGTCGGGTTGGGAGATACTCCCCCTTCTTCGCATCGGCCAACCGCCTACTCACGGGTTCTCAGGGAGAGGCCTGCCCCCTTCTGTAAGGGTTGTGTTCCATTTCTGCCCACTTTCCGTGGACTGTCCATTATCAACGAGCACGAAAATTTCCTCCAACGACGTTTGCTGCCCCCTTTCTTTCCCTTTCCCCTTCTTGCGATGGACCCTTAATCCTATCTTGGATTTTTTGACAGAAACTGACTTATACACAAACCCTGAAGTTTATACCTCTAGCCCCTCCCCTCGCCCCTTCTCCTACTCTTGCTCCCTCCACCCCTGCACACCCACCCACCAGCACCCATCCCCTTATAATCGTCCTTTCCCCCTTTACAACCTTCTCCCTGCATCCACAATCCGCAGCGTTTGATAACCCCGTGGTTTAGCGCTTTTTATTATAATAATAAAAACAAAGTAGAAAACCGGGAAAAGGGAAAAAGGGGGATGATGTTGGAATTTGGGATCATTACCAGAAAACGGGTGGGGGCACTGATGTTAGTGGTTGAATAAGGAAAAAAAAAAAATACACCAGTAGGGAACGCAGCCAAAAAAAACCGGCAAACAGAAACCATGATGCAAATTTTTGTGTACTGCAGGATGGTATATCGGGAAAAACAGGGGGGAGGCATTTTTGATATCTAAAAAATGCTGACGCACATAAAAAAAAAATTTTCCTTTTCTTGAAATTTATTTACCTGGAAATTTCACTCATCATGACAGACATTACAAACATTTGTCAGGCATACATCTAAAAGGACAGGAAGAACAGATCACCCGGGCCCATGTGAAACAACTCAGGAGAGAAAATCCAGAGATGGGGGTTTTTTTAATGCCGGGAAAGGGAAAAAAAATGAAAAAATGACAGAAATTAAAAAACCAAAACATTTTGGAGTGGAGGCACACACGGCCCTGTCCAGAACAACAAATATTAGTGCCAGAAACAGAAACCCTTACATACCATCCCACAAAGACATTTATCTCTGCAAAAAACAGGGTCTAAAGCCACCAGACGAGGCGGTTTTCAAGAGATCATAAAAAAAATTTTTAATACCAGGTTCAACCTATTCGATGCAACGGAGAAAAAGGGAACAAGGGGAGTTGACCATGTCACTTGAGTCCCCATTTGTCAGAATACTAAACACCTCAAATGATGTAGTTAAAGTTTTAAGAAGATCGAAAACCTGAATTTTGTTTGATGTTATATTTTTCGGGATGCTATTAAAATTTCGGGAACATTTTGAAAATTGACCACTGTCGAAAATCTCGCAACTCTGCGGGGTGTTTTTTAACTTAAGTCATTTAAAAGTGGAGGAATGTAGCAAATAATGCTATTAAATCTTGCAAAAACTCCCCTTTAAGCCAGCAAATAGGGGAACCCAACAAGACTAGAAAATACACTTGACTCATCTTCACCAACAATGATGATTGTTTTCGAAATAAAAAGAAAAAGACAATACACTAGATCACAAAAATAGAGGACAGGTATGCAGGGGGCCCTTACCAGAAAAAGGTGACCAGTTATGAAGGTGCCTTCACAAATTCAACTTCTAATAATATATCTTTTTTCTTTACATGCGGCTGTATGACCTTGTAGTTTAGCGCTTCTTTTTATTATAATAATAATAATATGGAATTTCGGGAAATTAGGCGATTGTTCAGAAGACCCACACCAGTCGATGACACTCAGGTACCCCTTTTACTGATGGGGGAAAATAGACAACCCTTAAAGAAACATGCCCAATGTTTTTCAGTGGGATTAAATCAACCATGTCCTAAATTGTTGGGGGGAAAATCCAAGAACAAGACTGAACCTTGGCTAGAAAGAATTAACTTGTGGCATTGGGGGATGCTCAAGGCATATTCCTTTTAAAAAAAAAGGATGAGAAGATGATACTAAAAGAGATGCTCCCTATACAGGCGAAGGCAAAGAATCAAGAGCTGTTGAAAGGGGCCAGCAATTGAAATACGGGAAGGATGGGCAGAGAAAAAGAAATAAAATTAAATTAAGGAAAAAAAAACAAAAGACCCTGCTTAGAGTTGGATTTTCAAGATGACAAAAGAAATGAGGAGAACTAAAGTCCCAAACCTAATATGATTAGTGTTTAGTGGCCAAACCCGACTTTATGAGATAAAATTTTGGGAAAGCAAAAATTCGAATATTTTCCCCAAACCAAAATTTGAAAAAAAATAAAAAGAATGATAACCGGTGGGAATCATGGAATTCCCGTTATAAGAATGCAAAGGGAACCCCTTTACGTCCTTCAGCAACTATGGAGAGGAGATGGACACAAGGGTCATCCCACAGTACTAGAAAAAAAGAATAGATTCCCCCCCACAAAGGTAGTAAAGCAATTGAAAAAATTAAAAAAGATAGCACAACGCCCATATCTTAAAAATCTTTGAAAGGGTTCTAAGGGCAAGTAAACCCCCCCAGATACCCATCAATTAACAACTTAGGGAACACAACATGGGTTTAGAGCAGGCTGCCCCTGCCTGTCCCAACTACTGGACCACTATGACAAGGTCTTACCATAGAGGACAAACAAAAAGGGAGATGTAATAACAGACTTGCAAAAGCCTTCAAAAAGTGGGCCATGGGTTTAAAATGAACAAAAAAGTGAAGGGGGAAAAACAAAAAAATTTGGAGATGGAACTATAACTTCCAACGGCCAAAGGTAAAGTCGAGTAAAATCTAGGGGGAAGTGAAAAAACTTCCCCCCATCCTGCCCCCATCCCCATATCTCAATACTGAGAGATGTGACAGCCCGTTTTCCTTGGGATACCCAATTACATGATGGTGTCATCCATCGAAGACACTGAAGACTCTGGGCATCAACATCAATCAAATCTATAAATTGTCTAGAAAAAAAGAACTTCAATGAAGAGAAGTTTGAGTTACTCCGAAAGGAAAACCCAAGGAAAATTTAAACCGTATCGAGTAAAAACAAATTCCAACCAAAAAAGAGCAAAACTAAGGAAAAACCTGAAGGGTAATGTCAAAAGTATTCACCCCGGGTCACAACAATGTTTTTATCACTCGTAAGAAAAAGATAACATAGATAATGAGAACCCTTAAAAATTTAAGGGTGCCAAGCCCATGATAGTCCTTTCAAAATTTCTTATTTCTGGGAAACTTATTTTTTCAAAGTTCCACATGGTAAATAAGCCATATGAAACCTTAAACCTGCCACCGTAGGTCCTCGGAGTTTTGAACCCACACACCCCCCAAACAAACAACTAGTTGGCGGTAAGGAGATTAATATAATTGATAGATTTCCCTTCCTGGAAGGTCAGGTAAGTTTTGTACAGGTAGTGACAAAAGGATTATTGAGGCAATTTTGATATTAAAATGAGTTTTGCCCCTTTAACATAGGTAGATTTAGGTCAAAGGTGAACATTAGGATATAAGCCAGAGAAATGAAACCCCATGCTGAATCAATGGGGACTAAATGATGACCAGTTCTTCAGACCAGACATCAACGAGGAACAAGTGCTGCAACAGGCACGGTTCCCCACGTGACTCCCAACATCGTCCTGGGGGCCGGAGGAGAATCTCGGTACGGGAAAATCTTCCCTCCATCCAGACCCATCAAGGGCCATACCCCTTTTCAGTATTGGGCCCGTTTTTAAACGGGGGGGGTTTTTTGGGTCTGACAGTCGGACGCTTATTAGCAGGTACCAGCGTCCCCCTTTGTAGAAGTTGGGAAACAATATCCCCTTAAGCTTAGATATTGCTTTGAGGATATACCCCAGAGTTGAGATTTGAGTTTAAACCCGGACACCAATTTTTACTTTAATCTTTCAGAATTGTCCACTGGACGGTTTCAAGGGGGGAGTCCATAGGGACTAAGGCTTGGAGTTTGGGAAAACAAAGGAAAAATTTTTCCATCAAAAAGGAAACCCCTTTTTTTGTAAGGTAATTCTGCAGTTTAATTTAAATTTGAAATCTGTTCCATAAGCCACTTGGGGCCCAGAGGAGCATCTCAGGCGGGTCAACAGCGCTTTCCAGGGGGGAGCTTACAAGGAGGCAGTCCAAGACAAATTTCTCATTTCCCTAGGCTGAAATATTTTAAAACCTTTTAAGGCCCCTTTTAAAAGGGGACATTCCAGATTTAAGAATGTACAGAAAACTTTCATGGCACAATAAAAACGATAAAATACCCAATGAAAAGCAAAGGTGCCCAAGATGCTAAGAGACACCACAGTGATATGGACAAGATGCCCAACGCCCCCAGCATGCAAGGGGGATCCCAATAGACTCCGGCTGCTTCAAAAAGGGAGCTGACAGGCCCCAAAGTCAGTACCTGATCAGCGGGGTTTCAGTTCGTAATAGTTCAGGCAAAACTGACCCTTCGGTTACCCAACTTGATGAAAGGTGAGTTTTCTCGCCCGCCCCTAGTAGTTTTACAAAACCCCGGGAAAAGCTTTTTAAACTAGAATGCGATCCTTGTTTACGGCCCGGCGACAGAGACGTCTTTTTGCAGACGGCTTGTGACGTCAAAAAAAATGGCAATAGTTTTAAATAGTCGTTTTTCCGACAAGGGTCACCTGTGGAGAAACTACTACTTGAACTAGCAGACATTGAGGGATAGCCAGCACTCGGTAGTCAAATTCCCAGACACCGAGGCAACTGGAAAATTTTTGATGCCTAAGTTGGTCAGTAGTAGTTTGGGAAGAAGTGGGGCCCCCATAGGCCGCAGACACCAATTGATAGCATATGGGCCTAAGGTCACAAAATTATATGAACTACTATACACATGCACCCAAGTAACAGCCGGGTTGATCAGACCCTGATCCACCAGGAGGCCTGGTCACAGCCCGGGCCCCGGGGGGCTTTTGACTGAAACCCTTCAGGTATTCCTAGGTAGCAAAACAGGGGGGGAAACTGGGAGAGTCCCCCCCAACCCCCTGAGGCCTCAAATATTCTACTGTAAAAAGCCATGATCGGCTAATAGAGTGAAACAGAATATTTGCGGGGTCAAAAGCAGCATGTGGGGGATCAGGAAACTAGAAAGGAATATTGTAAATGGGGTTTTTGGGAATCTTTATTATGCACCCCATCCCCATCCTGTGGGCGGTAGTCAAAAGATTACAGAGGTAATAGGTCCAGGGACGGGCCCCAAAGTTTGATAGCTGAGCGTTACAAAGGTAATGAACTCAATGGTCAAAACAGACAAGTTCAAAGGTTTTTAATTTACAGAGGTTTTAAGGGCCAGAGATGGGCCCCAAATTTTTGATATGAACAAGGTACAATGGTAAATTCATAGTTACAAAAAAATCATGAATAAAATTTTTTGTCTGTACATGGTTGCACTATGAACAAATTATAAAGCAATGAGCAACTATTAGTCTACACCCAGCCACAACTGTAAGAGTTATTGGTTTTTTTGGCAAACACACACATATAATATAAATAACAAGCAAAATTATATACATCACACATAAAATACAAAATGAAATACACACACACACACACACACACACCCCCGTGTCAATGTTTTATTTACAGGGAAAAAAGTCAGAGGGAAGGGGGGGAAGAAAGGCAAAGACCAAAAAAAGTGAAGGTCGGGGGCTTTGAACATTTTACTTTTAATTGCAAGAAAGAAAAGTAATCAATGAAACAGTTATGAACAATTTACTAAAACCGTTTTTAAAAAACAAAGAGTAAATTTTTAAAAAATAAAAAAATAAAAATTTTAATGACAAAAAAAATTTTTAAACTTAATGTGGAAGATACCAAAACAATGATTGGTAACACTTTGAAAGAAAGTCATGTTCTTGTTGACTAAAAAATTTTTTGGAGCAAATAATATCTTCAGTAAATTTTTCACTAGTCTGCAAAAGTAATTTAATTTAGCACTATAAAAAAAAAGAACAAGAAAAAAAAAAATTTGCAAAAGAATTACACACTGAACACATAAGAATTAGAGAATATTACTGGAAAAAGGAAAATTTGTTTGAGGAAAACAAATGAAATCCAAAATTCTTTAATTAAAAATTTAAATTTAAACAAACGGGGAAAAGAGAAATGAAAAATTGGGTGTCACTTGATGGAACACAAAACAAAAAAAAGAAATTTAAAAATGGACAATGCGGGGGGAAAATTAAAAATTTAAAAAATTACTATTTGGGGAATTTTGCAGAGTTTATTTAAAAAATGTATTTTATGATATTTAGTAAAAAAAATTCCAAAATTATAACCAATAATTAAAAGAGACAAACAGTGAAATAAAAAAAAATTTAAAAAATTAAAACAGAAATTTCCCCAGGAAAACTAAAATTTAATGGCAAAATTGTCTCAAACACGAAATTGTTCAGATTATCTGAAAATAAAACAACAACACAGAAAATGTCTCTGGGGGAAATCACTGAATGGTATAGTGGTGGTGAGGATGGTGGTGGAGGATGGTGGGGGAGGATAGTGGGGGAGGATGGTGGTGGAGGATGGTGGTGGAGGATGGTGGGGGTCCACTCCAGATATCTAGGAGTAATGAAAAACCCGATGAACTGAACCAGGTTTTTTGTTGGACAACAGTTCAGAAGAAACACACCCAGGACGCTGCCCCGTTTCTAGCCAAAAACGCTTGCGGGACCCAGTTAAAGAAATAATCCAACTTAATGCTTTTTGTGGGTGGAGACAGGGAATGGCGCCCCGCCTTAGGTGGGGGTGGGTTTGGGGGGGAGGGCTTACACCCCTTCCCGCGCCTGTTGCTTAGCCGTTTTTAAAAAAACATGGTAATTTAACCCAGGGGGCTTAATAACCCAGGGAAACCCCAGGATGGTACCCAAACAGCAAAAACTGGGTAAGGGGGGTAAATGCGTGAACTCACGTGGATTTAGACGCAGAGGGGTTGCTGGCTTAGTAGAAAAAAGATTGGGTGGCTTGGAATCTTGTAAAAATTAGACGAATGAGAAGCTGGCTTAAGCCAGGCGACGTAACGGTGGTTTTCTGGTGATATTACTTCCCCCCACAAACTTTTTATTGTTTAGAATTTGAAAAACCCGGTCAACCCCCAGGTTTTAAAAATTAACATATGAAGATTAGCGACCAGAAGATACGTAGATATTGTGACGTTGGATGTAGGTAGCGGGAGGGGGTTTTGGAGGGTTTGTTTTCTTGTCGTCGTTTTTTCTAAACAGCGAATCGATAAAAAAATTACGGACACGCGCCACCACTTGTCAGGTGGGTCTTGGGAGAATATAGGTTGTCAAAGACATCCTTGTAAGGATGGTAACGTTAATTTTTAGTATGTGAAGGAGAGAGCCCAGCCCCCGTCCCAGCTTGTATGTCATCACTTTGGGGGAGGGTACGAAAAGGGGCACACACGTGAGCCTCTGACGTCAGGGGTTTGGAGTCACACACAAAGGACCAGCTGTATAACTAGGATGAACGCTGATACACTACACAAGTGTATATATAAATACTGACACGACAATCATAGGTGTTTTCTCCTCAAGGTGGAGATGGTTCAAATTTTCAGTTAGGATGGGAAGGGTTTGGGGGGGAAAAAATGAGTTTGGGGAAAAAAGTGGAAAATAATAGAAGACACCAAAGAAGGATAGAGGTGTCGTGGAAGAAAATTTTGAAAAACAGGGAGGAAAACATTTGGGGGATCCCTCCACAACAGTATAGATGACCCCGGTAAAGGTCGAGATTAAAAGAAGGGTGTGAAAAGGTTAGCAGGGTTTTTTGAAGGAGTTTTAGACTTAATGCAGATGTAAATTTTGGAGAAGAAGAGATATATGGGGAATACCCCCAAAATGGGAGGGGAAGATGAAGAGGGGGACAGAAGAGATGATGAGTTTGGGAAACCAGAGACCAGGGGGCGAAGGGTGGACAGGGGAGGTTGTAAGAAGATGCAGAGGCAATTGGGAAAGAATTTTTGAGGTTCCGGAGCGACCGGGAATAAGAAAGTCATGAAGCTTTCGTGGAGGCGGGGAAAGCTGCCATGGCATAAGAGAACCCCCTTTCTTTTAAGAAAAAGATCTTTTTTCTCTTAAGAGAATAGGAGGGGTGCGCCTTTTGAGTTAAGGCAAGAGGGAGAATGATTGGGGGATGGACTTTAAGATCAGTTACCACAGACAGGTCATTCGTCAGACCCCCCTATTTTTTGGGTTTCCCCCCAGCAATTTCACATTGATGTGGATCACCTCCCACCCCTTTTAGGGGTTTTCCTGCTATGTACATAGATGGGGGTTGAGGCTGTCAAAAGTTAGCTTCGTTATATCGCAAGGGAAACGCCTCCTCCCGTGGGCAGTGAGAGTTAGTGTTAACTTTTATATGGGGATTTTTTTGAGCTAGATTGTTCCAAATGTCATCATTAAAAGAAGAAAGTCACGTTGTATATGTGGGGAAGGGGGAAATAGTTCCACAGCAAGAATTAAGAGAGAGGGTTTTTGGTATAATTACAGGTGGTCAAATTTAAGAAGTAAAATGTGCTTGCTTTAAATTTTTGTTCTGTACAACTCGTGCCACTTTAAGAGCATGGAAAGAAATGTTCGCCCAACAGGGGAAGGAGCATTTTGTGATGTTTGGGTCGGAAAGATGTCAGAGAAAGTGTTGTAGCGTAAAATTTTGTCCAAAAAGGGATTTTAAACAAAGAGTGGGGAAGGGATTTTTTGTTGTTCGTTTTTTATTAACGTGAGAGGAAACTGAGGTAGGTTTATTAGTGACAGGTTGAGGTTTTTTAGACAGGGTTTGAGGGGGGCCATCCTGAGTTGTGAGTATGACGAAAATCGATGCATTGTATGTGGAGAAGGGGAAAATAGTCAAAGCCGATGAGTTTAGAGGTGTCCAAAGGGCGGGTGAAACCATGGTACCAGAGGCTGGGCTGATGAGAGGTCCAAAGAATTGTTGGGGCGTGCCAGGGTCTGGGTTTTCCCGGGAAAAGGGGCCCAGGAGGAGGGAGGCAGGTTATGGGTCGTTTGATAAGTTTCCCTTTTTTTTTTTATTAAAAAATAAAAAAAGGAAAAAGGGGGGGGGGAATTGGGGGCGTATCTCAGCAGGCCCAAGAGAGCCATCAGGGCAGCCAGTAGTGGATGTAGCATGGAACCGGGATACCCTACCTTTCATGTCGGTAACCCGGCAACCAATAGAACTAATCCCCTGAGGGACCCAATGATCAAAAAAAGGGCAGCGGGAAATCCAAGGCAACCCTTTTTCCCCCCCACCTTTTAGAATTAAAAGCTTTAGAGATAAACCTGCCGACATCGTTTCCCCGAAGATGGGGGGGGATTGAGAAACCCGATTTCCAGATTACCCAAAAAAACCCCCAAAGGACCTAACAATGATAAAGAACCCCTTTTTATCCTAGAACTAGAATGCATGAGGGGGGGACCCCATAGACTGAAAAAAAGGAAAGGGAAAGAAGGAGGAATGGGGAAAAGGGGGGATGTGGAGGATGGGGCAGGGGAAGGGGAGTGGGGGGGGTTTTTGGTTTGATCGGAGGAAAAGACCAAAGAGTCCAATCGACTAAAAATTTTTAAAAGCCGAGGAGCCCCCCCCTTGAAGAGGGTAGTCCCAGCAAGGTAAACCATAAAACAAAATGTGACTGCAATATGCTCAACACAACACGAAGAATAACACACAATGACTTACAGGTTTGAACTCGACCCGTAGGAAAGCTCATGGAGACAAGGAGAAACCCAAATTGAACAGGCACTGCATGTTATGAACACAGGTGATACTAGGGGACTGCACCCCTGGTGAGACAGAACCAAGATTATTTCCTCCCCTTTTTTTTGCCACGTGATTGTGGGCCACAGACCACACCTGGAGACCCCCATGTAGGAATGAGAAAAGGCAGCAGAGTAAATACTTGTATTTCCCTTTAGAAATAGTAAACAGATATGTAAAAATATACAGATATATATAATCCCTACGGGTTTAGGGGTCCCATGATAGTAAAAAAAGAGTAAGTGGACCCCCCTTTTAAGAACAAAAATTTAAACCCAGAAGCCTTCAAACGCCATTTCAAGAATTTATTTCCCTTTAAAAAAAATGTCACTAGGTTATCTATTTTGACCCCCAAAAAAACATTTTCCCCCAAGACTTACAATATTATATTAAAATTGATTTCCGGGGGCGTTTGGGGGGGGGCCACTGATATGTGCAGGGGGCAAATTCCGCAAGAGACAAGATGAGAATGAGAAATAAAGGAGGAATTGCGCTGATTCACAGGGACCGCGGCGTCCTTATGGTTTACTCATCAACCAAGGTACTATCACAACGATGGGGCCCCACGTTTTATTCTTAGCACCTGGTTTTCTGTTAGAAGGGATGCCTATTGAGTGACATACACTGAATAAAGAGAGAGAAGAGAAAAAGGATATGAGAGGTTTTTGTAGAAGTGATGCAAGGAGGGGGGGAGTATATGGAGAGAAAAGAGAGGAAAAAAGGGGAAGCAATGTAAAAGAGAGCAAATGAGAGAGTGGGTGATGTTCAAAAATTTTTTGAAAAAAGAAAAAGTTTTGGAGTGGGTTATTGTTGAGAAAGCCTAGGGAAAGAATTGATTTGTCAGTTAAAATAGAGAGGAGAG
>WNWK01057553.1:0-10705 GCA_009830355.1 Cherax destructor
TTTCGGGGACGCCCCCTACCCCCTTCCTTTCCCCCCACAGATTAAACGCTTCAAGCTTTCCCCTTTTTGATCCATTCTTCTAAATGCCCAAAACCATCAAAACCCCTTCAGCCCTCTGAAAATACTTTTAGTAACCCACCCTTTCCTATTAAATTCAATTTTTTCGCAAATTTTCCCACATTCCCCTTTAGACGGACACCCACTGCCCAGCCTCCCCCGCGCAGCATTTGCAACCCATGCCACCCTTAAAGAGTGTTGGTACCACTAATTTCGTACTTTCCCCTTCTTTGCCTCCATGGATAACGTTTTTTGTCTCCACAGATACCTCAATGCACCACTCACTTTTTTTCTTCATAAATTTATGGTTAACCTCATCCTTCATAAACCCATCCGCTAACACGTCAACTCCCAAATATCTGAAAACATTTACTTCTTCCATAATCCCTCTCTCCAATGTGATATCCAATTTTTCTTTATTTAAATGTTTGATACCCTCATCACCTTACTCTTATCTATGTTCACTTTTAACTTTCTACCTTTACACACTCTCCCAAACTCGTCCACTAACCTTTGCAACTTTTCTTTAGAATCTCCCATAAGCACATATCATCAGCAAAAAGTACCTGTGTCAACCCCCATTTTGCATTTAATTCTCCATAATTTAATCCCACCCTCTCCCCAACACCCTAGCATTTACTTCTTTTACAACCCCATCTATAAATATATTAAACAACCATGGTGACATTACACATCCCAGTCTTAGACCTACTTTTACCAGAAGTAACTCCCTCTCCCTACACACCCTAACCTGAGCCTCACTATCCTCATAAAAACTCTTTACAGCCTTCAGTAACTTACTACCTATTCCATACACTTGCAACATTTGCCACATTGCTCCCCTATCCACTCTATCATATGCCTTTTCTAAATCCATAAATGCAAAAAAACTTCTCTACCTTTATCTAAATACTGTTCACATATATGCTTCACTGTAAACACTTGATCTACACATCCCCTACCCACTCTAAACCCTCCTTGCTCATCTGCAATCCTACTCCTCTGTCTTACCTCTAATTCTTTCAATTATAACCCTTATACACTTTACCTGGTATACTCAGTAAACCTATTCCCCATAATTTTTACACACTCTTTTATCCCCCTTCCCTTTATATAAAGGAACTATACATGCTCTCGCCAATCCCTAGATACCTTCCCTCTTTCATACATTTATTAAAAAAAAATACCAACCACTCCAGCACTATATCCCCCTGCTTTTAACATTTCTGTCATGATTCCGTCAATTCCAGCTGCTTTACCCTCTTCATTCTACGTAATGCCTCACGCACCTCCCCACACTCACATCCTGCTCTTCTTCACTCCTAAACGATATATATATATATATAATATATAATATATATATATATATATATATATATATATATATATATATATATATATATATATATAATGTCGTGCCGATTAGGTAAAACTGGTCAATTAGCAAGAACTCATTTAAAATTAAGTCCTTTCTAAAAATTTTCTTATAAGTTTAAAGATATTTTTTTTTCATTTATGCTAATGTAAAAATTTATAATTTTGTACCAAGAGAAACTTTGAAAACCTACCTAACCTTATTTTAACAAGGCAATTTAATTTAGCCTAACCCAACTAAATATATTTTAGATACATTTGCAATAATTTAATAATAAACAAACACAATCAACTATATATTTTTCGTTAGGTTCAGAATGATTTTGGCGAAATTACTGCATACACAAATTTTCACTTGTCTTATATGGCAAGGTGAGCGTTGCTATTTAAGCCAAAATCGCAAGTTTTACCTAATCGGTACGACATAATATATATATATATATATATATATATATATATATATATATATATATATATATATATATATATATATAGCAAAAAAATCACAGTAAACAGGTGATATCAAAATTGCAAAAAACCATATGAAAAAATAGAAGAATTCAACGCTCGTGATACTCACATTATCAGGGAACTATAAAGGAAACGTGAGAAGAAGGTGTATTCTGCCTCTTTATAAGCCTTCTTCTCACGTTTCCTTTTATAGTTCCTATGATAATGTAGGAAGCAATTGGATTCTATTTTTCATAGTGGTTGGGGAAATCAGACCCATTGCTTGATAAACTCTTCGCTGTCTAGTTGCCAAAGCAGCAGTAAGAAACATTCGCCTAAAAGCTGCCAGTTAACTCAGCCACACTAACTGGGCTTTGGGGGTCTCTCAAGGCAGTGAAGCCGCAGCTCATGCGGCAAGGGCCTACATCAGGGACCTACCAGAAGACAAGGCCGTAGTCAAACTTGACTTTAGAAATGCCTTTAATATGGTGAAGAGAAATGTGGTCTTGCCAGCCTTTCGGGATCGGTTCCCCAGTCTCTTTCCCTTCATTTCAGCTGGCTACAGTAAACCCTCGACTCTTTTGTTTGGGGAACATGAAATTCCCTCATCTGAGGGTATTCAACAGGGTGATCCACTCGCTCCACTTCTCTTCTGTTTGGCAGTAAGAGAACTAACTTCCAGCCTACGCAGCGAGCTCAACATCTGGTACCTGGATGATGGCACTCTGGCGGGTACTGAGGAGTCCCTGTTAGAAGACCTACATCGGGTGAAGACATCCTCAATCTCTCAAAGTTTGAAATCATCACAACAAACCAGGAAATAATTAATGCGGTGCGAACAATCCTCCCAGAAGTCACTACTACCACTCCATCCAACAGTACCCTCCTGGGAGCACCGCTGGGTCACCAGGCCATCGACACGGTCCTCAAGGACAAAGTGAATGACCTGAAAAGAATGGAGGAGAGAATAAGTGATCTTGATGCCCATGATGCCCTGTATCTCCTCACAAGGTGTCTTACTATGCCAAGACTCACTTACTTCTTGAGGTGCACACGCTCTTTGACAATCCAACACTTAACAACTATGACGCACACCTGAGATCAACCTTTAAGAAGGCTCTGAATCTGTCACTAGATGATCGGCAATGGGAGCAGTCAACCCTCCCAGTGCGACTGGGAGGTATAGGGGTGCGCATTTCTGTCATCGTGTTTGGCCTCCTGTGGATTAGTCAAGAAGATTGTCCCCGAACGCTTGAGAGGTGTGGTGGGAGCTCAAGACCCCAGGTTCATTGAAGCAGCCGAGCGATGGGACAACCTGGCAGACTCCTCCAGTAGACCAGCTCCTCCCAAAGAGCACAAACAGTCCCACTGGGACAAACCGATCATGGAAAAATTGCCAACACAATGCTCACCAACGCTTCAGGAAAGGACAAAGCTCGTCTCCTAGCGGTGAAGGCACAACACTCAGGAGATTTCCTTCTGGCTGTTCCCAATCCTCTCTGGGGACACGACTCGACCCACAGGCCATTCGGATTGGTGTTGCTCTTCGCCTAGCCGCCCCATACTCACCAAACATAGGTGTATTTGCGGCAGGGTGACGGCTGATTAATTCGGATTTCATGGTCTCGTGTGTCACACATCAGAAGGAAATATGCTAGACATGAGGAGGTCAATGACATAAAGAGAAGCCTCGCCACAGCCCGTTGCCCAGCTCAACAGGAACCCTAAGTGCAGAGGTCTGATGGAAGTCAAAAGCGTTCTGATGGAACCACTATGCTACCCTGGAAGGATGGTAGTAGATTGCTTGGGACTAAACCTGTGCTGCCACAATGGCAGACACCTACTTGCCATACTCCGTAGCCGAAGGGGTGGAGCTGCCAGCCACAGGGAGACCCAGAAGACTCGCAAATATGAAGGCCTTTCCCTTTGCTATAACTTCATCCCAATAGGGTCGGAGACCCTTGGAGCATGGGGCAAGTGTGCTCTAAAGTTTTCAAAGAGCTGGTTGAAAAACTCATCATAGAAACCAGGGACCACAGGGCGACCAACTTCCTCTTTCAGAGACTCAGTGTTGCGATCCAGAGGGAAATGCCTGCAGTATTCTGGGCACGCGCCCACTACCAGGGAGCTGGACGAAGTATTTGACATGTAGCTCTGAGTTGTTATCTATGTTGTTTTACTCCTATTGTATTCTTGTCAATGTATTTTGTCAATGTATTTTGTCTTGAAATAAAGCTTATATACAAAAGATGGGGTGGTAAGGGAAGTGGAATATTCAAATGGCTTCAGAAAGAAATCTAAATATTCTTCCTTGAAGCCTTTTTATCCACTTCTCCGAGGCAATGGGTCCCACAATTTACACCAGAGGTGTACCACCTCTTGAACTTTATTGAGGAGCCTCAGAGAAGACAATATATCACCACAACAGCAGCCTAACATAATATCCAGCTCTGTCTTCAACACCCTCAGCCCACACCAACCACTTCCCCCTCCCCAGAATGCAGTTCTGGAAAGGAAGCCGAAGGTATAGTACACCAGGAAAAACAAATAAGAGTGAGGACTGGCAGGAAATAATCAATGCGGCATAAATGGACATGATAGCAATCACGGAGATAAATCTCATAGGAGTGATGACAGATATGAGATTTTTTTCTGGATATCAGATCCTGGGGAAAGACAGGATTAACAGAGGGAGAGGAAGCGTTGCACTGCTCGTCAAAAACCAGTGAAGTTTTGAGGAGATTGGAGGACTAATCATAGGTGTAGTGGATGACTATATAGTAGGATATAATAGCAGTGATGTACAACCCGCCTCTAAAGAGTAGATGTCCGATGAGAGGAACAGAGCGATGGTGGCTACACTAGCCGAGGTAGCTAGAGGGGCCATTATGAGCAGGGCAGTTGCTCATCATGGGTAATTTTAACCGCAAGGAGATTGACTGGGAAAACCTGAAGCTGCATTGCTGACCAGAGATGTGGAGGGCCAACACTTTGGAGGCGATGCTAGGAAAAGTCATGTACCAACATGTTAGGGACACAATCGGAGACAGAAAGATGATGAACTAACAAGGCTGGACCTTGAGCAGTTCAAACACGGAATATCACACACAAAAGGCTCCTCGTTGCCAGCAATCACGTGGTCCTGAGTTTCAAATGCATAGTAAAGTTAACAATGGAGAGTGAAGGAGCATGAAAAGGACAGGATGAACCAAACTTCAATAAAGGGGACAACACAGATATGAGTCAATTCCTGCAAAAGGAGCAGTGGTTAAGAGAGCTAGAAGGGAATACGGTATATGAAATGATGGAACACGTGATCATAAAGTGTAGAAGGAAGAGAAGTAGTTCGTGCCAAGGGGTAACAGAAACAAAAGGGAAACCAGAGTGAGTGAGCCCAGGGTTTACACGGAGGTGTTCTAGCCAAGTGTGCTAGAGCATGGAAAAAGTATTGAAAACAAATGACTCAGGAAAAAAAGGAGTTGAACTAAAGAGTCAGAAATGAATATGCATGAAAAAAGAGAGAGAAAAGGCCAGCAGAAATACGAAAATGACATAACATTAAAGGCAAAATCTGACCCAAAGTTGTTATACAGGCACATCAGTAGGAAAACAACACCCAAAAACCAGCCTATCAGGCTAAAGAAGGAAGGAAGGAGGGGGATCACATTGGGAGCAACCAAGAAGTATGTGAAGAGCTTAGCTCAAGATTCAGGGAGGTATTCACAGTAGAGAGAGGCTTCCAGCAAACCAAGGCAATAGAGTGCACCAGCAAGTGCTGAATACAATGCACACAACCGAGGTAGAGAAGAAAGTGCAAGGTGAACTAGATAGATCAAAGGCAGTGGGCACCAGAAAACATCTTGGGTTTTGAGAAAGGGAGCAGATTCGCTGTGTGTGCCACTAATAAAATTCTTCAAAAAATCTATCGAAATAAGGCAACTGCCTGAGGTGTAGTCCTGATTTTTAAGGAAGGAGACAGACAGCACTAAACTCCAGAAAAGTGTTGCTAACATGTATATTATATACATTTATTGACAAGATTACCAGTAGAAAAGTGGAGGAGTACCTAGAAAGAAACGGGCCCATTCATGATAACCAGGACAGCTTCAGGGAAGGAAATCATGCGACACAAACCTACTGGAGTTCTACGACAAAGTAACAGAAGTAAGACAGGAGAGGGAGGGGTAGACTGCATCTTGGAAAACGCAGTAGCACAGTACCACACAGGAGACTGGTTGAAAAGCTAGAGGAGCAGGCAGGAATAGCAGGAAAGTACTGCAATGAATCAGAAAATACCTGACAGGAAGGAAACAATGTGTGTTGGTAAGTGACGAGGTGTCCGAGAGAGTGCATGTGTCGAGTTGGGTTCCACAAGGGTCACTACTAGGTCTGTTGATGTTTCTTGTATATGTGAATGACATGATGGAAGGGATAGATTCAGAGGTATCCCATTTCTTATATGATGTGAAACTAATGAGGAAAATACAAACGAACTAGGATCAACTAAGACTATAAGGTGATCTCGAAAGACTGCAAGCCTTATAAGAACATAAGAGAAAAGGAACACTGCAGCCTATTGGGCCATGCGAGGCAGGTCCAAGTCTCCTACCGGCCCAAGCCAATGCCCCAACATAAGAACATAAGAAGAAAGGAACACTGCAGCAGGCCTACTGGCCCATGCGAGGCAGGTCCAAGTCTCCCACCGGCTTAAGCCAGTGCCCCGACCCAGCCATGTCAGGTTACATTCACTTAAGGAAGGAGCACGGCATCTGACCTAGTAGCACAAACTAGTCACGTCCAACTCACACCCACCCGCACCCACTCATATTTATTATATTTCTAAAATCACAACGTTTAGCTCATAACTGTACTGAGTTTGTTCCTATCGACAACTCTATTACAAACCAATGCTTTCATATAATTCCTAATCTGAATTATCCAACTTAAAGCCATTGCTGCAGTCCTGCATACGATATTTTTAGCACTCATTTCATCCTCTTATTTATTCATGCTTTCCATTTATACATCCTCAATCATATCTCCACTAATTCTACGCCTTCAGAGATGCAGATTCAGGGCCCTCAGTCTATCCCTCTATTATAGATTTCATATAATCAACTATCATCCTCCTTTTACGCTTTCCAGAGCATTTATATCCATTCTGATACGGGAACCAAACTGTGCAGCATAATCCTATGAGGCCTAACCAAGATTTATCCATTCTGTAATACGGTGACCAAAACTGTGCAGCATAATCTAGATGAGGCCTAACCAAGGATATATAGAGTTGTTAATTAGACACATATGAACACTTGGGTATCTTATTGAGGAAACGTTTGCCACACAGTGGCTTCATCAGTCAATACAGAAGAAAGTAGTAATAAAAGGAGGAATTTGAGGTAATCAGTCCTCGCCTGGAGTCGATGTGTTCAGTCCATCAATCTTGATGGACTGAACACATCGACCAGGCCGAGGGACTGATTACCTCAAACTCCTCCTTTATTACTACTTTCTTCTTTGTATTGGACTGATGAAGCCACTGTGTGGCATAACGTTTCCTCAATAAAGATACCCAAGTGTTGCATATGTGTCTAATTTAACAACTTGTCGGTTCTCTGAACCATTCATCTACATATATAGAGTTGAAGAACAACCTGAGGACTCCTATTATTTATGCTTCTTGATATGAAGCCAAGGATTCTGTTCGCTTTTTTGCGAACACTTATGCACTGCAGTCTTGGTTTTAGAATACTGCTAACCAGAACACCTAAATCCTTTCCGCAATCAGTAGTATTAAGATCTACATTATTTAGTTTATATGTGGCATGGTTATTGTCCTGCCCAATATTTAGAACTTTGCATTTATCTATATTTAACTGCATTTGCCACTTCTCCGACCACTGCATCAGTCTATTCAAATCTTCCTGGAGTGCTCTAATGTCCTCGTTTGAATGAATTGGACGGCCTATTTTGGTGTCATCGGCAAACTTGCTTATGTCGCTATTTATTCCCTCCTCTATGTCGTTTATGTAGATTGTGAACAACAAGGGGCCCAATACTGACCCCTGTGGAACACTGCTTGTGACGCTTCCCCACTCTGATTTCTCCCCATTTATGCAAACTATCTGCTGCCTATTTGTCAACCATGCCTCTATCCAGGAAAAAAATTCTCCTCCTATTCCGTGTGCCTTAATTTTCCTCAATAGTCTCTGATGTGGAACTCTATCAAAAGCCTTACTGAATTAGACACATATGCAACACTTGGGTATCTTTATTGAGGAAACGTTTCGCCACACAGTGGCTTCATCAGTCCAATACAAAGCAGAAAGGTGTAAGGAGAGGAGGAGTTTGAGGTAATCAGTCCCTCGCCTTGGAGTCGGCACAAAGCCGTAGAGGTGGCTTATATGCTGTAATCAGGTGAGGTGAAGCAGGAGGAGGCGGGGTCATAGTGGTATAATCCACTAGTCGAAGTAGGTCTTCGTCCAAAGGTTGGACAAGTGTTGAAGAATTCGTTTGTATCAAGATCCCAAGATCTTGATACAAAGATACCCAAGTGTAGCATATGTGTCTAATTTATAACTTGTCGGTTCTCTGAACCATTCATCTACAGCCTTACTGAAGTCCATATAGACAATATCATATTCATTACCATGATCTACCTCCTCAAATACCTTAGTGAAAAAAGTTATAAAATTTGTAAGGCAGGAACGCCCTTTTGTAAAACCGTGCTGAGATTCGTTGATTAATTTATGCTTTTCAAGATGGCTACGAATTGCCTCGGCAATTATTGATTCCATAAATTTTCCCACTATGGAGGTTAGGCTTATTGGTTTATAGTTCGAAGCTAAGGACCTGTCACCTGCTTTGAAAATAGGTATTACATTTGCAATTTTCCACTTATCTGGCACCATGCCAGTTTGCAGTGATATGTTGAAAAGATTAGTCACAGGTTTGCTAAGCTCCTCTTTACATTCCTTTAGAACCCTTGCATACAGTTCATCAGGGCCTGGGGATTTGTTAGGTTTTAATTTATCTATTTGCCTAAGGACCATGTCACTTGTGACCCTAATCGTGCATAGTTTACTATTGTCCTGTTCTACATAATTTATTATTTCTGGAATATCGCTAGTATCTTCTTGTGTAAAAACTGAGAGGAAGTAAGTGTTAAAAATTCTACACATTTCCTTATCACTGACGGTGAGCTGACCTGAGTAACTTTTGAGTGGGCCTATCTTGTCCCTAATCTTACTTCTGTATACCTGAAAAATCCTTTGGGTTAGTTTTCGATTATCTTGCAACTTTAACCTCATAGTCTCTTTTTGCTTTTCTTATTCCCAACCTAGTCATCTGACCTAGTAGCACAAGCTAGTCAGGTCCAACTCACACCCTCCCTCACCCCCTCGTGTATTTATCTAACCTATTTTTAAAACTACACAGCGTTTTAGCCTCTATAACTGTACTTAAGAGTTTGTTCCACTCATCCACAACTCTATTACCAAACCAGTGCTTTCCTATATCCTTCCTGAATCTGAATTTTTCCAACTTAAAGCCATTGCTGTGAGTCCTGTCTAGGCTAGATATTTTTACTACACTATTTAAATCCCCTTTATTTATTCCTGTTTTCCGTTTATACACCTCAATCATTCCCCCCCCCCCTCCTAATTCTACTCCTTTATAGAGTGCAGATTCAGGATCCTCAGTCTATCCTCATAGGGAAGATTTCTGTTATATGGGATCAAATTCGTCATCCTCCTTTGTACGTTTTCCAGAGCATTTATATCCATTCTGTAATACGGTGACCAAAATTGTGTAGCATAATCTAGATGAGGCCTAACCAAAGATATATAGAGCTGCAGAACAACCTGAGGACTTCTATTATTTATACTTCTTGATATGAAGCCAGGATTCTGTTCGCTTTATTGCGAACACTTATGCACTGTTGTCTTGGTTTTAGATTACTGCTAACAAGACCTCCCAAATCCTTTTCGCAGTCAGTAACATTAAGATCTACATTATTTAGTTTATATGTGGCATGATTATTTTCCTGGTAAATGTTTAGAACTTTGCCTTTGTCTATATTAAACTGCATCTGCCTCTTCTCCGACCACTGCATCAGTCTATTCAAATCTTCCTGGAGTGCTCTAATGTCCTCGTCATAATGAATTCGACGGCCTATTTTGGTTTCATCGGCAAACTTGCTTATGTCGCTATCTATTCCCTCATCTATGTCGTTTATGTAAATTGTGAACAACAAGGGGCCCAACACTGACCCCTGTGGAACACCGCTCGTGACGCTTCCCCACTCTGATTTCTCCCCATTTATGCAAACTCTCTGCTGCCTACTTGTCAACCATGCCTCTATCCAGGAAAAAATTTCTCCTCCTATTCCATGTGCGTTAATTTTCCTGAATAGTCTCTGATGTGGGACTCTATCAAAAGTCTTACTGAAATTCATATACACAATATCATTTTCATTACCATGATCTACCTCCTTAAACACCTTAGTGAAAAAGTTAATAAATTTGTAAGGCAGGAACGCCCTTTGTAAAATCGTGCTGAGATTCGTTGATCAATTTATGCTTTTCAAGATGGCTACGAATTGCCTCGGCAATTATTGATTCCATAAATTTTCCCACTATGTAGGTTAGGCTTATTGGTCTTCAGTTCGAAGCTAAGGACCTGTCACCTGCTTTGAAAATAGGTATCACATTTGCCATTTTCCACTTATCTGGCACTATGCCAGTTTGTAGTGAAATGTTGAAAATATTAGCCAATGGTTCGCTAAGCTCCTCTTTATATTCCTTTAGAACCCTTGCGTACAGTT
>WNWK01057554.1:0-10705 GCA_009830355.1 Cherax destructor
TGTTCATCAAGAACTGCAAGAAGCCCCTATCACGTGCTTTTAACATCCTATGGAGATGTTGCATGGACACTGGGGTCATCCCGCAGTTACTAAAAACAACAGACATAGCCCCTCTCCACAAAGGCAGCAGTAAAGCAGTAGCAAAGAACTACAGACCAACAGCGCTAACGTCCCATATCATAAAAATCATTGAAAGGGTTCTAAGCAGCAAGATCGCAGGTCGCTCCTGTCTGTCCCAACTACTGGACCACTACGACAAGGTCCTGGATGCTCTAGAAGACAAACAGAATGCAGATGTTATATACACAGACTTTGGAAAAGCCTTTGATAAGTGTGACCATGGTGTGATAGCACACAAAATGCATGATAAAGGAATAACAGGAAAAGTTGGTAGATGGATCTATAATTTTCTAACAAGTTGAACACAAAGATTAGTAGTCAACAGAGTAAAGTCTGAGGCGGCTACAGTGATAAGCTCTGTTCCACAAGGCACAGTACTCGCTCCCATCCTGTTCCTCATCCTTATATCGGACATAGACAGGGATATCAGCAACAGTGCCGTGTCTTCCTTTGCAGATGACACCCGAATCTGCAAGACTCCAAGCAGACATCAACCAAATCTTTAAATGGGCTGCAGAAAACAATATGATGTTCAATGATGAGAAATTTTAATTACTCCGATATGGAAAACGTGAGTAAATTAAAATCTCATCGGAGTATAAAACAAATTCCAACCACACAATAGAGCGAAAAACTAATGTCAAAGACCTGAGAGTGATCATGTCAGAGGATCTCACTTTCAAGGACCATGACACTGTAGCAATCGCATCTGCTAGAAAAATGACAGGATGGATAATGAGAACCTTCAAAACCTGGGATGCCAAGACATTGTTGACACTTTTCAGGTCGCTTGTTCTATCTAGGCTGGAATATTGCTGCACACTAACTGCACCTTCCAAGGCAGGTGAAATTGCTGAACTAGAAAATGTACAGAGAACCTTCACGGCACACATAACTACAATAAACCACCTCAATTACTGGGAACGCTTGAAGTTCCTAAACCTGTACTCCCTGGAACGCAGGCGGGAGAGATACATTATTATATACACTTGGAAAATCCTAGAGGGATTAGTACCAAACTTGCACACGAGAGTCACTCCCTACGAAAGCAAAAGACTCAGCAGATGAGTTAACATCCCCCCAATGAAAAGCAGGGGTGCCACTAGCACGTTGAGAGACAACACAATAAGTGTCAGGGACGTAAGACTGTTCAACTGCCTCCCAGCATACATAAGGGGGATTACCAATAGACCCCTGGCTGTTTTCAAGCAGGCACTGGACAGGCACCTAAAGTCAGTGCCTGACCAGCCAGGCTGTGGTTTGTACGTTGGACTGCATGTGGCCAGCAGTAACAGCCTGGTTGATCAGGCTGTGATCCAACATGAGGCCTGGTCACAGACCGGGCCGCAGGGGCGTTGACCCCTGGAACTCTCTCCAGGTAATTAGTAATGTTCTATTATATATTTACTAATGTACAGTCACTGGACATGTTGCTAGAGGTGGATGATGAAGCTTTGTCTTGGAAACTGCTGAGTCAGTGGCTCGAGACCCAGACACACTCACCCTGTCTGGGCTGGTGCCTCATGGCACCAACACCACTTACTGACCATATGGTACAGGGTATCATATCGTATAGGGTGCCATATGGTACAGGGTACCATACCTATGTGACATTATTCCTTAAGGGGGTAAATTCATTCGGTAATGGCACTTGAGCAGGCTTCTGGAATGAAGTTTTTACCTTACTCAGGGGTTCACTGTACTATGCCAAAATTCTTGCTGCATCAAATTTAGTGCGAGAAATCTGATAGGCCTACATCTAAGAGAATGGGTCTGTGTGCGCACTATACAAAAAATCTGCCCGCTCCGATATGGAAAACGTGAGTAAATTAAAATCTCATCGGAGTATAAAACAAATTCCAACCACACAATAGAGCGAAAAACTAATGTCAAAGACCTGGGAGTGATCATGTCAAGAGGATCTCACTTTCAAGGACCATGACACTGTAGCAATCGCATCTGCTAGAAAAATGACAGGATGGATAATGAGAACCTTCAAAACCTGGGATGCCAAGACATTGTTGACACTTTTCAGGTCGCTTGTTCTATCTAGGCTGGAATATTGCTGCACACTAACTGCATCTTCCAAGGCAGGTGAAATTGCTGAACTAGAAAATGTACAGAGAACCTTCACGGCACACATAACTACAATAAACCACCTCAATTACTGGGAACGCTTGAAGTTCCTAAACCTGTACTCCTGGAACGCAGGCGGAGAGATACATTATTATATACACTTGGAAAATCTTAGAGGGATTAGTACCAAACTTGCACACGAGAGTCACTCCCTACGAAAGCAAAAGACTCAGCAGATGAGTTAACATCCCCCAATGAAAAGCAGGGTGCCACTAGCACGTTGAGAGACAACACACAAGTGTCAGGGACGTAAGACTGTTCAACTGCCTCCCAGCATACATAAGGGGGATTACCAATAGACCCCTGGCTGTTTTCAAGCAGGCACTGGACAGGCACCTAAAGTCAGTGCCTGACCAGCCAGGCTGTGGTTTGTACGTTGGACTGCATGTGGCCAGCAGTAACAGCCTGGTTGATCAGGCTGTGATCCAACATGAGGCCTGGTCACAGACCGGGCCGCAGGGGCGTTGACCCCTGGAACTCTCTCCAGGTAATTAGTAATGTTCTATTATATATTTACTAATGTACAGTCACTGGACATGTTGCTAGAGGTGGATGATGAAGCTTTGTCTTGGAAACTGCTGAGTCAGTGGCTCGAGACCCAGACACACTCACCCTGTCTGGGCTGGTGCCTCATGGCACCAACACCACTTACTGACCATATGGTACAGGGTATCATATCGTATAGGGTGCCATATGGTACAGGGTACCATACCTATGTGACATTATTCCTTAAGGGTAAATTCATTCGGTAATGGCACTTGAGCAGGCTTCTGGAATGAAGTTTTTACCTTACTCAGGGGTTCACTGTACTATGCCAAAATTCTTGCTGAATCAAATTTAGTGCGAGAAATCTGATAGGCCTACATCTAAGAGAATGGGTCTGTGTGGTCAGTGTGCGCACTATACAAAAATCTGCCCGCCCGCATGGCATTGTGGGAATGCCGCCTAAGTAACTTGTTCACCATGCCGGGCCCAAGGAACTTCACTCCTGGGCGAATTCTGACTCTCCTCTTCTCAAGTTATAGTTCTAAGACTGATGGAAGTGGATCTGAAGAGGAATTCCATGGTACAATGGTACCATATGGTACAATGGTTCCATATGGTACAATGGTACCATATTGTACAATGGTATCATATGGTACAATGATACCATATGGTACAATGTACCATATGGTACAATGTACCATGGTACAATGTACCATATGGTATCATTGTACCGTATGGTACCATATACCATATGGTACCATTGTACCATATGGAACCATTGTACCATATGGTACCATTGTACCATGGAATTCCTCTTCAGATCCACTTCCATCAGTCTTAGAACTATAACGAGAGAGGAGAGTCAGAATTCGCCAGAGTGAGACTTCTGCCGCCAGGCATGGTGATACAAAGCTACTGTTACGGACTCTCCTTACCCATCATTTCTTCAATATTCTGAAACTTTCCACGTACATGCAGCATACAGCCATTTTCTACTCAAGAGAGACTCACCAATATACCAATCTGGCGGAAGTACCAGCAGACCTCTGCTCAGGGACTAGTTTGTCAGGCTAGTATGTCAGAAGGGCGCTGACTTATACTCATGACACTGCTCCACCAGTGTCATCCGCACCAGACTTACAAGGCAGAACCGTCAATCAAGTTCTGCTCCAATACTCACCAGTTTAGTGGAAAAATAAGCAGACGTCTGCTCAGGGGCTAGTTTGTCAGACTAGTATGTCAGACGGATGCAGGCTTCTGCTCAGGGACTAGCTTATTAAACATGGGCTAGTGTGTCAAAAGTATACCAACTTTTGCTCAGGGACTAGCTTGTAATATAGAGGCTAGTGTGTCAGAAGTATATGCTGACTCCTGCTCAGGGACTAACTTGTACTATAGAGGCTAGTGTGTCAGAAGTGTACCAACTTCTGCTCAGGGACTAGCTTGTAGCATAGAGGCTAGTGTGTCAGGAGGCGAAGGCAGGTTCCTGCTCAGGGACTAGTTTGTACTATAGAGGCTAGTGTGTCAGGAAGCATGCAGAAAACACTAATGCTGGGAGTGAAACCCATACTCAGGCATCACGAATGAAGAAGTCGTGAAGTAAATACGAAGAGCATCTGGCTCTCCCTGAAGTGTCGGTCGCGTCTCTACGTTTAAGTCAGTCTGCTAGACATGAATACCTCCAAAATGACTTCTTCCAGGCGACGAAGGAGTTCCAAGCGAGATACTCAGAAGAAATGCAGCAGCACGAGATAATATGGCTAGAAAACCGTAGTTTTTCAAAGCATGTCTTAAGGTTCAGACGAGCCGCTTCTCTAAGCGTCCTCATAACCGAGTCACAACTCAAGTTGCTAAACAACGACTCAGACAGTAACAAACAGGAAAACAATCTCTGGCTCACACATGAGGAAAGCAATACGAGAAAACATGTCACTTGTCATAAGTTCCTCTGACAAGTCCGACTCAACCAGTGACTTTTCTGGCTTAAACATCCTGTCAAGAGCACCTGTTAATGTCTTTGACAGTAAGACATTCTTTACTACTTCCTTAGGCGAATTCCTTTGAAGAATTCTGTGTGGAGTCACCCGTGACTATCATGTCACCCGTGACTAACATGTCACCCCGACTTCTCTCCAAGAATAGTCCTTACAGATTTTCTCTCCACTGAACACTCGTTCCAGAGGACCAGAGATGATAATCTCATACCACACACTGTTTCCATAAAAGCTTTAACAAATACGAGTTTTGTTTCTCATCTTAATCTTTGTCTGCTCGACAAAGAGACCAATAGCTTTATCAAGATTTCTATATACAGAAATCACAGAAGCACCAGCATTAATAGCTAGAACAGTTGCTGAACTCAATGCCCACAGCAAGGCTGCAGAACAGATTAATGTAGTCTTCATTCATCTGCAACAAACACTAAGGAACCTAAGTAGGTTCTGTTCCAATATGTCATCACTAAACTTGTATCCTTTCGATACCAACTAGAATGATATGCTTCGTCCCAGGACAGCAGGGACTCACCAAATGACAAAAGGTTCTTGGCCTTAATACTAAGGGCGAAAACAAAAACACCAATCGTGCCAACTCGCGTCATGAAGAAACTAGGTTACAGGTACTGCAGGACCCTAGCTTACAACAGAGGGAAATAAATCAATCCTCAGATTTCCAACTGTAAAGGGAAGCACTTTACCAAGCCCAAGCTCCCAATCACTTTTTCACTCTGCCAATTATGGAGTCGCCAATACCAATAGCAAAAAGTGAAGAAACATAGTTACTTATTCCATATGGTTGCTTATCTTCTGGGAGAGCGGTAAGAGAGCCAAACATCAGAAGCCATCCTTTCTGAGAGTCAACCTCAGAAAATTAGCAACTTTTCATTCCGGAGATTTCTCTTTACAGATTGCCATACTATTTCTTAAGCTCATCCAATTTAACCAGAAAGAATTATTTCTGTTCCTCATTGTTCCCTTTCCTTGGATCAAAGCATCCCGGACAGGCCCCCACTTGTTACAAACCTGGGCCTTTCTAGGGCCTGTTCCGCCCAGGCCAGTAACAATGTAACAAGACTAACATCAAGTTACCAAAGAAATGAAAAGAAATGGAAAGGGATCAAGAGGAACTAAATAATCACAATAAGTCTTTCTGGTTTTTATTAACTTAATAATCCGTAGAAATCTTAGTATAAAATATTTAAAATGATGTCACCATGAAACAGTATTTACAAACAAGTTTATCTTAAATTCTTATTAATGAAGGGTGCAATATTCAATATTCTTTCTCATCTATTTCACTAAATGACTTTAAAATTGCAAGACGTTCTATTCACTTAACATTACTTGACTCCTCACACTGAGTCGGAAAGCATAACACTTATTAATCCATTATCACCGTAATGTATCTAGAACGTAGACTATTCACTCATAATTAACAACCACTTTCAGAGCAATGAATGGAATAGAAATGTTTACGCTCTTAAAGAAGTTTTCCAATGAATCTGTTTCCAAGGATATACACACAGTCGTCTTTTAAGACTGTCGCTCAAACTCGTTTCTACTAAATCTAAAGGAAAACTCTAGCATCTGCAATACAGCAAACACGCTCTTACTATGAGCGCCATTAGAGACATATTCCAAAGTCTCACATACTATAGCGCACTCACTTGCTTTGAGCGGCAACAGAGACGAACCTCAGCGTCTCACTTACTAAAGCGCACTCACTTGCTTTGAGCGGCAACAGACGAATCTCAGCGTCTCACTTACGACAGCGCACTCACTTGCTTTGAGCGGCAACAGAGACGAACCTCAGCGTCTCACTTACTACAGCGCACTCACTTGCTTTGAGCGGCAACAGAGACGAACCTCAGCGTCTCACTTACTACGGCGCACTCACTTGCTTTGAGCGGCAACAGAGACGAACTTCAGCGTCTCACTACAGCGCACTTACTTGCTTTGAGCGGCAACAGAGACGAACCTCAGCGTCTCACTCACTACAGCGCACTCACTTGCTTTGAGCGGCAACAGAGACGAACTTCAGCGTCTCACTACAGCGCACTTACTTGCTTTGAGCGGCAACAGAGACGAACCTCAGCGTCTCACTTACTACGGCGCACTCACTTGCTTTGTGCGGCAACAGAGACGAACCACAGCGTCTCACTCACTACAGCGCACTCACTTGCTTTGAGCGGCAACAGAGACGAACCTCAGCGTCTCACTTACTACAGCGCACTCACTTGCTTTGAGCGGCAACAGAGACGAACCACAGCGTCTCACTTACTATGGCGCACTCACTTGCTTTGAGCGGCAACAGAGACGAACCACAGTGTCTCACTCACTACAGCGCACTCACTTTCTTTGAGCCGTGACTGAGACAAACACCACTCAAGGAACCTCACAAAGGTCAGAAGAATAAATCCAAGGTGCTTCTCAGGAAAAGTGAGAGGACAGTTCTCACCATGAAAGTCTCAATAAGGACTAAATGTTCACTGACGGATCATTGACTGATCACTGACGGTTGACTCGAAGATGACTGAAAGACATCTAACTGATCACTGACGGTTGACTCGAAGATGACTGAAAGACATCTGACTGATCACAGACAGATCACTGCTTGCTGACTCGTTGACTACAGAATACTCTCTCGGTCTCTCTGTCTGACTCGCTGAATAGATACTCACTGCTGTGTGGTTGATAAAGCTATTAGTCTCATAGAGACTAATAGCTTTATCAAGATTTCTATATACAGAAATCACAGAAGCACCAGCATTAATAGCTAGAACAGTTGCTGAACTCAATGCCCACAGCAAGGCTGCAGAACAGATTAATGTAGTCTTCATTCATCTGCAACAAACACTAAGGAACCTAAGTAGGTTCTGTTCCAATATGTCATCACTAAACTTGTATCCTTTCGATACCAACTAGAATGATATGCTTCGTCCCAGGACAGCAGGGACTCACAAAATGACAAAAGGTTCTTGGCCTTAATACTAAGGGCGAAAACAAAAACACCAATCGTGCCAACTCGCGTCATGAAGAAACTAGGTTACAGGTACTGCAGGACCCTAGCTTACAACAGAGGGAAATAAATCAATCCTCAGATTTCCAACTGTAAAGGGAAGCACTTTACCAAGACCAAGCTCCCAATCACTTTTTCACTCTGCCCAATAATGGAGTCGCCAATACCAATAGCAAAAAGTGAAGAAACATAGTTACTTATTCCATATGGTTGCTTATCTTCTGGGAGAGCGGTAAGAGAGCCAAACATCAGAAGCCATCCTTTCTGAGAGTCAACCTCAGAAAATTAGCAACTTTTCATTCCGGAGATTTCTCTTTACAGATTGCCATACTATTTCTTAAGCTCATCCAATTTAACCAGAAAGAATTATTTCTGTTCCTCATTGTTCCCTTTCCTTGGATTAAAGCATCCCGGACAGGACTTTACATCTCTGTTAAGTTTATAAATTTTTTGACGAATTTATTTGTGGAATATTCTTTAATGTTCTTTTGTTTCTACAGTACGTATCCGGAAGTAGTGGATTGTCTCAACGGACCTTGCGAAGGAGTGCAGAGCTGCGATGCTACAAATTGTATATTACGCAGCTGTCATCGCATCTTTGGCCACTCCTCCACAAGCTCCGTGGACAATACTTCCTTACTATTAAAGTTCTTGGTGCGACCTGTGGTCGTGAGGGGGAGGTGTTACGGGACTCTCCCTTACCCATCATTATATACTTTAGCATATGGCAGTAGAAAATGTCTCTTTATCATTATATTGAAAATAAGCGTTATATTGGCAAGTGGTATGTCTCCTGTACATCTAGGTAGGGTATTATGTGACGTATAGTTAACTATCCATCCGCTCGTTAACAGGTCAGGAATTCCCGCCTTACCACGTCATCGTACCCAATGAGGGGGGCCACCTGCTACACAGCAGTGAGTATCTATTCACTCATAATAAACAACCACTTTCAGAGCAATGAATGGAATAGAAATGTTTACGCTCTTAAAGAAGTTTTCCAATGAATCTGTTTCCAAGGATATACACACAGTCGTCTTTTAAGACTGTCGCTCAAACTCGTTTCTACTAAATCTAAAGGAAAACTCTAGCATCTGCAATACAGCAAACACGCTCTTACTATGAGCGCAATTAGAGACATATTCCAAAGTCTCACATACTATAGCGCACTCACTTGCTTTGAGCGGCAACAGAGACGAACCTCAGCGTCTCACTTACTAAAGCGCACTCACTTGCTTTGAGCGGCAACAGACGAATCTCAGCGTCTCACTTACGACAGCGCACTCACTTGCTTTGAGCGGCAACAGAGACGAACCTCAGCGTCTCACTTACTACGGCGCACTCACTTGCTTTGAGCGGCAACAGAGACGAACCTCAGCGTCTCACTTACTACGGCGCACTCACTTGCTTTGAGCGGCAACAGAGACGAACTCAGCGTCTCACTCACAGCCACTTACTTGCTTTGAGCGGCAACAGAGACGAACCTCAGCGTCTCACTCACTACAGCGCACTCACTTGCTTTGAGCGGCAACAGAGACGAACTTCAGCGTCTCACTACAGCGCACTTACTTGCTTTGAGCGGCAACAGAGACGAACCTCAGCGTCTCACTTACTACGGCGCACTCACTTGCTTTGAGCGGCAACAGAGATGAACCACAGCGTCTCACTCACTACAGCGCACTCACTTGCTTTGAGCGGCAACAGAGACGAACCTCAGCGTCTCACTTACTACAGCGCACTCACTTGCTTTGAGCGGCAACAGAGACAAACCACAGCATCTCACTTACTACGGCGCACTCACTTGCTTTGAGCGGCAACAGAGACGAACCACAGTGTCTCACTCACTACAGCGCACTCACTTTCTTTGAGCCGTGACTGAGACAAACACCACTCAAGGTGCTGGAGGCTCACACAGGAACCTCACAAAGGTCAGAAGAATAAATCCAAGGTGCTTCTCAGGAAAAGTGAGAGGACAGTTCTCACCATGAAAGTCTCAATAAGGACTAAATGTTCACTGACGGATCATTGACTGATCACTGACGGTTGACTCGAAGATGACTGAAAGACATCTAACTGATCACTGACGGTTGACTCGAAGATGACTGAAAGACATCTGACTGATCACAGACAGATCACTGCTTGCTGACTCGTTGACTACAGAATACTCTCTCGGTCTCTCTGTCTGACTCGCTGAATAGATACTCACTGCTGTGTAGCAGGTGGCCCCCCTCATTGGGTACGATGACGTGGTAAGGCGGGAATTCCTGACCTGTTAACGAGCGGATGGATAGTTAACTATACGTCACATAATACCCTACCTAGATGTACAGGAGACATACCACTTGCCAATATAACGCTTATTTTCAATATAATGATAAAGAGACATTTTCTACTGCCATATGCTAAAGTATATAATGATGGGTAAGGGAGAGTCCCGTAACAGCTACTTAGGCGGCAATCCCACAATGCCATGCGGGCGGGCAGATTTTTTGTATAGTGCGCACACTGACCACACAGACCCATTCTCTTAGATGTAGGCCTATCAGATTTCTCGCACTAAATTTGATGCAGCAAGAATTTTGGCATAGTACAGTGAACCCCTGAGTAAGGTAAAAACTTCATTCCAGAAGCCTGCTCAAGTGCCATTACCGAATGAATTTACCCCCTTAAGGAATAATGTCACATAGGTTAGTCTATTTCAGACCCCCCAAAATACACTTCCACAAGCACTTACAATATTATACTTACATAACTGTATGATTTCCGGGGTGTTCATTACTCGGGGGTCCACTGTACTATGGTTTGGACCCTCACCTCAAGGCCGTAGAACTATGGCACGGACCCTGAAAGGGTTAAGGATTGAGAGTCTCAATCCTGAAAGGGTTAATGAATCAAAAGATGTATAAAAAAAGCAGGAAAACACAAATACAGGGGTACATCGACATAC
>WNWK01057555.1:0-10705 GCA_009830355.1 Cherax destructor
TCTTGTAATATCAACTTTAATGTATAACTATAAGTACCCCCACCTTGTATTACATGAAATAAAGAATTTGAATATCAGATCGTTGGGAAGTCGACGAGGGCTTGCAACTTGCTCTGACACCAAATATTTAGGATTCAAGTGCTTGTTGACGTTGTATATGACAATGAGCACTTTAGGTGCCCTAGGTGGGGCAGCTCGGAGTTTGATGTTGGCATATCCTTTAGCGAGAAGTTTGTCAATAAATGTTGAATCATTAGGCACAAATACGTAGTTATCCTCATCATGGAGAAACTTGATCGTTTTCTCTGGGTTGTCTACACTAGCTTCGTAAAACCAATTACACTTACTCTCTTGATCAGTGTTGTTAGGGAAATCTAACCTGACAGCTTTGGGAGGGTGTGCACCCCCTGTATTGCTTGCAGCAAGCTTTCTCTGGAAGCCTCGTTCATTTTTCCGAGAGTGTTTACTAAGGTATGTTTCAAATCTGCCTTCACCATCATTTACGTCATCAAGGCCATCAGCTATACTCATTACTGACACAGCGGTTTCACACTGGCGATGGGTTAAAGAATACCGGTGTATTGGAGGGTCAAGGGACATTCACCTCACTAGACAAAGGCAATATGGGTGTCAGTGGCCTGCGGGTCTTTTCAAGGTCATTAACTGGGCCACAGTCTTATGGAGAGTTACCAAACACTGGGCTGGCTTGCTGGCTTGGTGTTCTCGATGCAGGAACAGTGTAGACGTGCTAGGGGTCAGGACAGCTGTAACTCTTGGCAACCCCCCTTGTCCTGGCTGGCTTGGAGCGTAGGTTTCAAGCCTGCTTGAATGTGCTAGCTAAACCCGTGTCAACCACTTGGAGATTTGTTTGTAGCAGGCAAATCGGCACACAGGAGACACATTCTTAAGAAGCATGAGGGAGAAATCGTCGAATGCTGGCAGGACTGACAGGGACACTTATGTGGGCAGGCAAGATCCGCCTCTAGACCATAAGTAAATAAAGGCGAATGGCTGTGTTCCAAATCGAGGAAGGAGGCAGTGAAGTGTTTCACTAGGTAGACCACTAGTCACGGCGCAAGGGACATTCACCTCACCAGACACAAATAATATGGGTGTAAGTGGCATGCGAGTCTTATAGTGCCAATCTCAAGGTCACCCATCAGGCCAGGCTTGTTCCTCGTACATTCCTCAGCCTACGTTGGTACTGATGCTCGCTTAGTTACTCCAAACCTACAGCACTAAACACTTCTAGCACACCTGCCTTGGAATGACAGATGAATTTTCACTCTGTGCACAAATAAATCAGCACAAACTTACTGTTTGTAGGTGAACCTCTGGCATGTCCCACTTTAAAAAGCCGTCTCTGGTAGACAAAGAAGTGACCAGGTACTGCAATGCTCGTTAAATTGTTCTTAACTAAGTCACTAGGTAAGGATTTGCTTTTTGGCTTGATGGCTTTGCTTTCTCGATGCACGAAAACACTGGTATGGCAGGAATATCCTAGCTGCAGGCTATCTTAGTTTGTCCTGGCGGAAAACGTGGAGTGCCGGCAGGAGGACTGACAGGGGCACCCAGCCACTTATGTGGGCAGGCAAAATCCGCCTCTAGACCATAAGTAAATAGAGGCGAATGGCTGAGTTCCAAATCGAGAAAGGAGGGGAGGAGGCAGTGAAGGAAGGCCTAAAGCCACTTCAAACCAACAGTGTGTGTTTTACTAGGTAGATCACTCATCACAGCTCACACATAAGAGTTCCAGCAATAATGCAATAATGAGTCAGCTGTAAATAACTTTATAACAGCTATGATTAACATTGACTGGCATAATGAGTTAGAAACATATACAGATACTAATGAATGCATCAAGAATTTCCTTAACAAAACCCACCACCTCTATAACAAACATTGCCCTAAAAAAAATAAACAGATCACAGCTAAGAGACTTAACAATCCCTGGCTAACACCCAGCATCCTTAAATCCATTAACAAAAGGCACCAATATGAAAAACAATACAGAAGGGGTCTAATAACCAGAGAACAATCCAAACGCTACTCATCAACCCTTACCAGCCTGATAAGGAGATCAAAAAAATTGTATTATGAGAACAGACTCCAGAACATAAAAGGTGATATGAAAAAGACCTGGAAGACCCTATCTGCAATTCTAGGAAATAATAAGATAGCGAAAACAACACCATCAAATTATCAAGAGCAGATGAACCCCTACTCTCACCTACTGAGACAGCAAACAGACTTAATGTTTTCTTCTCCACCATAGGAAAGAATCTAGCGAGTAAAATCCCAAGCTCAAACACCCGTCCAACAGACTACCTCACAAACACCTACCCTAATACGCTATTCCTAGCTCCTACCAACCCAATTGAAGTCTCGCTCATAATCAACACCCTTAAAAACAAGGCAGGAGACATAAACAGCCTACCAACTTTTATGTACAAAAAGCTCACAGGTACTGTCACCAATCATAGCAACACTATTCAATAAATCCATTGAAGCCTCTACCTTTCCATCAATTCTCAAAATAGCTAGGGTCACCCCGATCCACAAAGGAGGTGATCAAACAGACCTGAATAATTATAGACCAATTTCTAATTTACCATTGCTTTCTAAAATCTTCGAAAAATTAATTCATAGACAAATCTATTCCTACCTCGTCTCACACAATGTACTCAACCCCTGTCAATTTGGATTCAGGACAAACAAGAGCACAAACGATGCTATTACACATGTTGGAGTTAATATATACAGCACTTGAGAAAAAGAAGTCCCACTGGGAATCTTCATTGATCTCCGCAAAGCTTTTGATACAGTCGACCATGATTTACTGCTCACAAAATTAGCACACTATGGTATAAGGGGGCACCCACTCAACTACCTAAAATCATACCTCACCAACAGAAGCCAATACGTGTACACAAATGGAGAGAACTCTTCCACACACCAATTACAATCGGAGTCCCTCAAGGAAGTGTCCTGGGGCCACTCCTATTCCTCATTTACATAAATGACCTACCGAATGCATCACAACTACTCAAACCCATTTTATTTGCAGATGACACAACATATGTCTTCTCTCACCCAAATCCAGTTATACTGGCCAACACTGTTAATGCCGAATTACAGAAAATATCAACATGGATGACGACTAACAAGCTTACTCTCAATACTGACAAGACCTACTTCATACAGTTTGGAAGCAAAGTCACAAATGTTCCACTTAACATAACACTTAATGGTACACCCATCACAAGACTCACAGAGGAAAATTCCTAGGAATCCACCTTGACAGTAGCCTTAAATTCAAACACATATACAACAAATTTCCAAGAAAATCTCGAAGACAGTAGGCATATTATCAAAGATACGCTATTATGTACCTCAATCAGCTCTCCTTGCACTCTATCATTCACTTATCTACCCGTATCTCACCTATGGAATCTGTGCATGGGGATCAACAACGTTAAATCACCTTAGACCACTCATAACACAACAAAAGGCCGCAGTCAGAATGATAACAAATTCCCACTCTAGACAGCATACTCCACCAATATTCAAAAGTCTCAAACTACTCACCATAAAGAACATTCATACTTACTCTTGTGCCTACTACATATATAAAACTTTACACTCTAATATAAACCCTCTGCTCAAAACTCTCCTCACCAACTTTAATAGGACCCATGACCACAACACACGACACAGATCACTTTTTGATATACCCGTGTTCATATCAACCTATGTAAAAATTCTATGCACATAAAGGGCCCCAGAATCTGGAATTCATTACCAGTAAATATTAAGATAATCTTGTCTGAAAATCAATTTAAGACTCAACTCAAAACCACCTACTCACCCAAACCTAAATGATCATGCTATAAACTACTTTGAAAAATGCTCATTGTTACTTTCCTATACGATAATCTCAATTTTTAATAATATGTTACTATTATGTTACCCCTACTCATATTATAAGTTAATGTCAAAAATGCTCAATGTTATTTTCCTTAAGATAATCTCAATTCCATATTATCATTCAAGAATCTTAACACCTGTCACAATCTAAGATCTAATATCATTATATAATAATTTAAACAGTAAAATTTCATCATATTGTAATTTTGAAAATAATTTTTAACTAGAATAAACTCAATAAATTTCTCTAATATTAAGTACCTAGTTTTTAAGGACTAGAATAAGCTGCCCCTAATGCCATGGCATGTCAGTGGCTCTCCTTGCACTCAATTTACATTGTACTTCAATACCCATGTAACCTGCAATGAAATAAAATTTGTTTGTTTTGTTTGTTTGTTTGTTTGATATGAGTTGCATGATGAGTTATCAGTCAGGGTGAAAGAAGCAGTCTTGAGATAGAAGGCCTAAGACCTCACTCCCACAGTACACATGTCCTCTCCCTCAAACTCTCAGCCCGAACTCGCAGAATTGAGTAAGACACCAGAATTGCTGACTGCTTATAATTAAATAATTAATTAACAGTTAAATAATCAGTTCATGAGGAGGTACCCCTGAGCAAGCCAAGATTCATGGCCACTACTTACCTCATCACGGAGTGAAGGAGGATTCGAAAACCACTCCTTTGAGGATTGTGTTTAATTGTAGTTTGAATGATTGTTTGATGACAGGTCCGTCGCTGACAGAGAAATTGGGAGACGTGTTATTGAATTTCAGAGTTAATAATTATGCCTTCACGGCAGACATAAGTAAAGCTTTCCTGAGTGGGATTGCAAGAAACGGATCGGGATTACACAAGATTCCTGTGGCCAGAGGATCCTAGCAATCCACTTAGTCTGCTGAAAACCTTCCGATTCAGAAGTGTTTTGTTTGGCGCTACTTCTAGTCCGTTCCTACTTCAGGCAACGATAAATGTGCATCTTAAACGTACAGGTGGTCCACTGAGTGAAATAATGAGTAAACAATTTTATGTGGATAATTTCCTGGGTGTGACGTCAACTGAAGAGGAGCTAATGAGGATGGATATATGAAGTGGCTAATGGCATAATGCAAGTGCAAATATGCCTCTCAGGGAGTGGAACAATAATTCGTCCAAGTCCAGGTTAAAGGACCGAATAAATAAAGATAATCCCGGAGAAGGAGTCTCGGGGTGTAGCAATGTATTAGGACTGACTTGGGATACTGAGAGAGCTTGTTATCGTTAAAGCCTAATAATTATAGTATGCCCAAGAAATTAACGAAGAGAGTCCTACTTGCTGAAGTTTCAAAATGCTTCGATCTACTAGGCCTAGTGGCACCTCTCACAATCGAGGGAAATTATTGGTACAAGAGGCATGGAAGCAGAAGTGTGCGTGGGATGAAATCCTACCGAGGAATTCGTTAGCAGGTGGGAAGAATTAATTGGTGATTATGAGAAAATCCCAATGTTGGAGTTCCCACGGTGTGTAACACGCCCTGGAGTGAGGAATATACTCCACATTTTTGCGATGCTTCTAAATTAGTGTATGGAGCAGTCGCTATCTTCAATGTATAGACATTTCTCTTGTCATGTCTAAAGCTAAAGTGGCTCCAATTAAATTACGCACCTTACCTCAGTTGGAATTAACAGCCATTTATGAGGGTGTCAAATTAGCTGATTATATACGTGAGTAAATTGCCGGAGATAAATATTAGCGACACCATAATTTGGTCTGATAATGAGGTATCCTTGCAGTGGATCTGGAACGGAAACAGCAAGATTGTCTTTGTGCAAAATAGAGTCGCAGAAATTAACCAGATGCAAGAGAAATATGACAGTTTGGGCCAAAATAAGTTAACTTTTAATCATATTCGGGGCGGAGAACCCAGCTGATCTCTTGTCTCGTGGGTTGACTTATGTAAAATTTGTGAAGACTTTATCGTGGTTTAAAGGGCCCAGTTGGCTGGTGGATAAAATTAATTGGCCTGTTCAAAAGGCGTATATTGCTCCAGTGGAAATTACTGTGAACATGGCTCCAGTCATTGGCCCCTCCTTATGCATTGATATAAATAGATACTCATCTTTCCCAAAATTGATTAATGTCACGAAGTTGGTGTTCAACTTCATAAACAAGATGAATATCCGTATGATTTTCCCTCATCCCCCTGAAATACTGGTTACAGAGGAGTACAAGGAGAACTCTATGGAGAGGAGTTAAATTACTAAGGGATGGAAAAATTGGGAAAAGTTCAATAATGAGTGACAAATGACACGATATCTATTAGTAATAGACATCTCCAGTGAACACTAAGAAAGGATAGCCCTTCTAGCATCCAGCCTGTTACTAGGCTTTTGCAACAAAGTCAGTATCCAGGTCCAGTTATCCGATATATTCAAGTCTCCAGGAGGATTACAACTGGTAGGGTACTAACCAAAGCATAAAATTTAATATGTTTATTAATTAACAAAGTTAGTGTCTAGGGTTTCAAAGTAAATAAATGTACATATGATCAGGATGTTCATTAAGCAATGCATTAGGAGGTTAATTAGGAGGTTAGCTCCTACACTGCTCTCATATACCTTAAGGCTGTGCTGAGGGCACATATATCCAAATGACTCTGTAATACCATCAGGTACAATGTCAGTAAGTACAATAATACAGATATATGCAAATAAGAATATATGTGTGTATGAGTGTGCTCGGTAACTCTAAGACTCGACTCAACCAGTGTCCGACTGAACTTCTCATAAGCTAGCTTCTCTAACAAACTGACAATCAGAACAGCTTGATTGACAAGTAAAATGACCAATTCGTAGAACAGCAATATAACAAGCAGCAGCAACACAGCATCAGGAACAAGGAGATTAGAAAATCGACCCTAACTGGGGACCATGAATAGATCCTCCAAAACAGTCACAAAACTCCCTTTCTACTGAAGCTAGGTTCAGCATAAACAATCCCAAACTGTGACGGTGCACAGATGCCTTATCGAATTAGGTCAGGAGCTGTAGCTAGAGACCTGAGTTATCTCAGAGTGTCAATGTGACACACAACCCAGAAAAACGTCGAAAATCACTGTCTAGTCTATCCTCTGTGAACAGAGTTACACAGAGTCCTGAGAAGTATGTTTCGTCTCACCACCGAATACATACTCTACCCAAACAGTCTAAATGGCGAGAAAACAAGCAGAGACAGGAGAGAGGTGTTGACTCAACGATGTCCAGCTGCGTAGTGCTCTGGAGCAAGGAGAAGCAGCCACCCACCTCAGGTGGAATCACGCGACTCCTCCCAGCAACTAGACGGCGGCAGTATAACAAGCGTAGTGTCATAATCAGTAGTTTGCCAACTCCAAGGCAGCTACTACAAACATGAGCACAATATATAATATTACATCCTACCTATTACAAAAGCTAAGTCAAATAATGTCAAATATAAGTCCAATAATAATATAAAGCATGATATTAACGATTTAGCTATTATCGAGAATATCAGCAATATAAAATTATAGAAAATGGAAATATACATAAAATATATCATAAACAGGTATATACATTGGGGCCCATTCTGGGGTCGCAATATAGATAAATTGGGGCTATACTTGGAGGATGACGTAATCAGGTGCAGAGGTAGATTGCAAAATGCTGAATTGGGTGAATATGCTAAACATCCTATCCTGCTGCCCAAGACTCATCATCTGGACAACTTTAATTGTATTAAATGCCCATAAAAATGTGATGCATGGTGGAGTACAAGATACCTTAAATTGCATTAGGGAATCTTTCTGGTTTTCCCAGGGACGACAGAGTGTGAAGCGAGTCATCAAGACATGTGTAGTGTGTCGTCGGGTGGATGCCAGAACCTACATGTACCCAGGACCTCCACCATTGCCAAAGGAACGAGTGCAGTTAATAAAGCCATTTGATGTAACAGGTGTGGATTACAGTGGCCGAATCATTTTAACCGGTACTACCTACAGATGGTGTTCCTTTAAAAGTGTATGTGTGTTTATTTACTTGTACCACTACAAGGGCAGTACACTTAGAAGTGGCGCAGGATTTGTCTGCAGAACAGTTCATACAGCTGTTTCGTAAATTTGCAGCCAGGAGATCCTGTCCGGGGACTAATGATTTCAGATAATGCCACTAACTTTGTAGCGGGGCGCAACATTTGAAGGAATTAAATGAGAGTAATGATGTACAGTCTCTGTTAAATCAGCGAGGGTGTGGCTGGAAGTTTATTGCTCCCAGGGGCCCCCTTTGGGAAGGGGGGTTGAGAAAAATGATAGGTACGTTGAAGATGTCTGCGTAAAGTACTACACCCGGGAAAAGAATTAACTTGGAGGGAAATTTTGGGCAGTATTAGTGGGGGCAGAGAATCGGATAAATAATCATCCTCTCATAAATAATTGATACTCCCGGGCAGAAATACTGACTCCTTCTCACTTGTTTAAAAAACCCACCGTTGGGATAAATTTAAGATGTTGAATAAAGTAATTAATCACTGGTCTGATGTGTGGCCAAAAATATCTTCTTACACTACGTGAACACTTTTATGGGGCCTCAGAAGTGGCGAATCGACAGAACATTCAACTGGGTGACATTGTGTTAATTGATACTGAACAACCTCGAACATTGTGGCCTCTGGGTAAGGTAGTAACATTGTACCCAGATGCTCAGGGTGTTGTCAGGGAAAGTCAAAGTGTTGTGTCGCGGTCAAAGAGTTTACGCATCATTCATAAGTTAATCCCCCTTTAAAATTAAAGGGGGTTCTATCAAATGTGAACAAAAACCTAAAGGGGAAAATGACACGAGTGATGTTGAAGACGACACAGACCAGGTGAGGCCAGAGGAGGGGGTGTGATCCGACCTACCAAGAGTACATCTGTTCAGTCCAGGGGGGGCTGGAAACTACTTTTTTTTTTTGATGATGCAATTTGAATCGTCTAAAAAGAACTCTGCCCGGCCGCAGTGTGGAAAATATTGGGATTTTCCAAAGTTGTAATTGATAAACTTTTTAATATGAATAGATATATTAAATTTCGCTGGTGGTTCCACGTTTATGTGGACATGAAAATTAGAACCATCCATGCGTGGGGAGGTGTTACCTACCTGGGGCTACCTGGAGAATTCCGGGGTCAACGCCCCGGGCCCGGTCTGTGACCAGGCCTCCTGTTGGCGAGCCTGATCAACCAGGCTGTTACTGCTGGCTGCACAGTCCAACATATGAACCACAGCCCGGCTGATTGGGTCCCGATTTTGAGGTGCCTGTCCAGTGCCTGCTTGAAGACAGCCAGGGGCTTGTTGGTAATCCCCGGGATGTATGCTGGGGGCAGTTGAACAATCTTGGGCCCCTGCACTTATTGTGTTGCCCCTCAAGGGCTAGGGCACCCCTGCTCTTCATTGGGGGATGTTACATCGCCTGCCGATTTTTTTTGCTTTCGTACGGAGTGTTTTTTTGTGTCAAGTTTGGTACTAAGCCCCGAGAATTTTCCATTTTATATAATAATGTATCCCCCCCGCCTGCGTTCTAAAGAGTACAGGTTTAGGAACCAAGCGTTCCCGGGAGTTGAGGTGGTTTACCCCAAATTTAGGGTCGGTGAAGGTTTTTCCAATTTTCAAGGTCCCAAATTTTTCCCCCGCCTTGAAAGGTGCAGTTAGTGTGCAGAAAATATTCCAGCCTAGATAGAACAAGCGATCTGTAAAGTGTCAACATGGGCTTGGCATCCCTGGTTTTGAAGGTTCTCATTATCCATCCTGTCATTTTTTGAGAGATGCAATTGCACATTGTTATGGGCCTTGAAGGTGGATCCTCTGACATGATCCTCCCAGGTCTTTGACATTAGTTTTTCCCCTTATTTTGTGGTTGGAATTAGTTTTTTAATTGGGGTGAGATTTTAATTTCTTCACGTTTTCCCTATCTGAGTAATTGAAATTTCTCATCATTGAATTTATATTGTTTTCTGCAGCCCATTTAAAGATTTGGTTTATGTCTGCTTGGAGTCTTGCAGGGCTTTTAAAGGTGGACAATGTCAAAAGGGGTTCGGGTGTCATCTGCAAAGGAAAACAGCACTGTGGCTTATATCCCTGTCAATGTCTGATAAGAGGATGAGGAATAGGATGGGGGCAAGTACTGTGCCTTGTGGAACAGAGCTTTTTTACAGTAGCTGCCCCCGACTTTACTCTGTTGACTACTACTCTTTGTGTTCTACGGGTTTGGAAATTATAGGGTCCATCTACCAACTTTTCCTGTTATGCCTTTATCACCATTTTTTGTGCTATTACACCATGGTCACACTTGTCAAAGGCTTTTTCAAAACCCGTGTATATAACATCTGCATTCTGTTTATCTTCTAGAGACCCCGGACCTTGTCGTAGTGGTCCCCAGTTGGGGCAGAAAAAACGACCGCTCTAAAAACCCCTGCTGTCCCGGGTTGTGCAATTGATGGGTATCAAGATGGGTTGGGGTCTTGCTTTTGAACCCTTTCAAAGATTTTTATGATATGGGACGTTAGGGGAATTGGTCTGTAGTTCTTTGCTATTGTTTTACTGCCCCCTTTTTTTTAGCGGGGGTTTTTCGTTGTTTTTAGTAGCTGCGGGACGATCCTAGTGTATGCTCCCTCTCCAAAGGGTGTTAAAAGCATGTGATAGGGGTTCTTGCAGTTCTTGATGAACACGGAGTTCCATGAGTCTGGGCCTGGAGCGGAGTGCATGGGGTGTCATTTATGCCTTTTTGAAGTCATTTTGGGGCGGGTGATGTCAGAA
>WNWK01057556.1:0-10704 GCA_009830355.1 Cherax destructor
CAGAGACTACCCTCTCACTTAGGGAGACTACCCTCTCACTTAGCGGAGACTACCCCTTTCACTTAGCAGAGACTACCCCTCTCACTTAGCAGAGATTACCCCTCTCACTTAGCAGAGACTACCCATCTCACTTTTGGAGACTATCTCTCTCACTTAGCGGAGACTACCCCTCTCACTTAGCAGAGACTACCCCTCTCACTTAGCAGAGACTACCCCTCTCACTTAGCAGAGACTACCTCTCTCACTTAGCAGAGACTACCCCTCTCACTTAGCAGAGACTACCCCTCTCACTTAGCAGAGACTACCCCTCTCACTTAGCAGAGACTACCCCTCTCACTTAGCAGAGACTACCCCTCTCACTTAGGGGAGACTATCTCTCTCACTTAGCGGAGACTACCCCTCTCACTTAGCAGAAACTACCCCTCTCATTTAGGGGAGACTATCTCTCTCACTTAGCGGAGACTACCCCTCTCACTTAGCAGAGACTACCCCTCTCACTTAGCAGAGACTACCCCTTTCACTTAGCAGAGACTACCTCTCTCACTTAACGGAGACTACCTCTCTCACTTAGCAGAGACTACCCCTTTCACTTAGCAGAGACTACCCCTCTCACTTAGCAGAGACTACCCCTCTCACTTAGCAGAGACTACCACTCTCACTTAGCAGAGACTACCTCTCTCACTTAGCAGAAACTACCCCTCTCACTTAGAGGAGACTATCCTCTCACTAGCAGAGACTACCCTCTCACTTAGCGAGACTGCCCTCTCACTAGCGGAGACTACCCCTCTCACTTAGCAGAGACTACCACTCTCACTTAGCAGAGACTACCCCTCTCACTTAGCAGAGACTACCACTCTCACTTAGCAGAGACTACCCCTCTCACTTAGCAGAGACTACCCCTCTCACTTAGCAGAGACTACCCCTCTCACTTAGGGGAGACTACCCCTCTCACTTAGCAGAGACTACCTCTCTCACTTAGCAGAGACTACCTCTCTCACTTAGCAGAGACTACCCCTCTCACTTAGCAGAGACTACCCCTCTCACTTAGCAGAGACTACCTCTCTCACTTAGTGGAGACTACCCCTCTCACTTAGCAGAGACTACCCCTCTCACTTAGCAGAGACTACCCCTCTCACTTAGCGGAGACTACCCCTCTCACTTAGCAGAGACTAACCCTCTCACTTAGGGGAGACTACCCCTCTCACTTAGCAGAGACTACCTCTCTCACTTAGCGGAGACTACCTCTCTCACTTAGCGGAGACTACCCCTCTCACTTAGCAGAGACTACCCCTCTCACTTAGCAGAGACTACCTCTCTCACTTAGCGGAGACTACCCCTCTCACTTAGCAGAGACTACCCCTCTCACTTAGGGGAGACTATCTCTCTCACTTAGCGGAGACTACCCCTCTCACTTAGCAGAGACTACCCCTCTCACTTAGCAGAGACTACCCCTCTCACTTGTTAAGTCTATCTTCTTGGCTGCTTACTTTGGGCAGTAGAATGGTAGCGTAGGTGCAGAGATACGGCCGATGACTAGACTCAGTTTATTAATGGCAAGGTGTAGGTGTACACGCGAACAGAGCGTGAGGGGACCGGGAGCCAGTTGGGTAGAACCTGGTTCAGTGAGGTAGGCCGTCGAAGTGAGAAAGAAGCATGGCTGACCAGCCCGACCTGATAGGCCTATAGAGGGCAGCACCATAGTGCCGCGCAGTTTGAAACAGTCTCTGGATAGGCTGTTTACATCCGCTCGGCCACCTACCGCGTGTCGTCTCGACACGACAATACTGGCGGGCACGAAGGTGTAAACAAGCAAGCAAGGTTACCCAGGGGAAACTGGCTTCCGGTCACCTGACATTTCCAACAGGAAATTGCCGGCGCAGGCCGAAAAAAAAAAACTCTCCCCCTTCGTGAGTCGGGGAAGAGAAAATCGGCCTGCCCGTACAGCTGGACAGAGGACAGAACAAGCCAATGCTGACACAGGAACTAGAGTCTTCTATATACAGGTTGTCCACAGGGCCAGACGTCAACTTGACTGCACATTCCTGAGCGCTGTTCCATCCTCACATCTGCAAACAATGACTGACAGTAGCATTTCCTAAGGTGTGACATTTAACTCAAAAGGGCGATATTGCCCTTACCTTTATATAGGCTTTACAAGACACACTGGGTGCACATACTCACAATAACATTATTTCCATGGAAATCATTATACTACAGGTACCCTCTAAGAATAAATTTTACATATTTACATGGTGTTGTCCACCCTGACTCCATTATTTACTAATTATACAATGTGTGCGCATTAATCCCCATTTCTGCAAGCAAACAATTAGCGTAGCTAGCGTAGGAGTCGGACAAGTCAGTAGGTATGTCAATGTCACAGAAATGTACTGCTGTCCGGGGTCTCAGGCCATAAGTATGGAGCCTTACAGGACTGTCATCTGTCGTAGGGATAGCGGGTGAAGAACTAGACGGGTTGTCACTAGTTTGAGTCTGATTGTGGCTTTGCAATGCCCGCGATTCCAGCTCTGCTTCAGCTTGCACATGATCAATATACTTCATGTGGTCAAGGTGAGCTTCTCTGATAGTTCCGGTAGCTATCTCCCTCACCTCGAACTTATTGCCGCGGAGCTGTCGTAAGACACGGTAAGGTCCGACGAACTTGGGGACAAGTTTATGCATACCAGGGGTCTGCGTCGGGTTGAGCAACATAACTTTGCAACCTGGTTCCACCTTACTTTCCTTAGCGTGGGCGTTGCGATCAGACGTGAACCTATCTGTGGCTTTTATTAGGTTCTCACGTACTCGCTGGAAAACAAGCTGTGTGGTCCGCATCTTAACTATACCGGTGTTATCGGCGTCATAGATTGGGCTAGGCGGAGCAAACAGGATTTCATATGGTAAACGCTTATCATAGTCGTACAAGGCAAAATGGGGTGTCTCGCCAATCGAGCTGTTGAGGGAAGAGTTCAATGTACACTGAACATCTGGAATAGCGTCATCCCATGTAGTACAACCCGGATTAACGGTTACTCTGAGCACCTCCAGAACTTTGCGGTTTGTACGTTCAGCAAGACCATTACTCGCCGGGTGACGTGGAGCTACTGGTGCTTGGTGAATGTCAAACCTGGAACAAAGGTCCTTCATTGTGGCATTTATAAACTCCGACCCATTGTCTGACAGGAGAACACGTGGGCAGGTATGACGGAGAACACGTGGGCAGGTATGACGGAGAACGATACGCTCACGGAAAGCATTTGCGACTGTCTCGGCCGTTTTGTCAGGGATGGGTACTAACTCGCAGTACCACGTCAAGTTATCTACCATTACAAGCAGGTGTTTATTACCCTTCTCCGAGGTCGAGAAATTCGTCAACAGGTCGACAGAAGTTCTCTCCCAGGGCTCCTTTGTGATGGGATACTTCAGAATGGGATTGGGACCCGTGACAGTACCCTTGTGTTGTAAGCAAACGACACACTGGTGTACATACTTGGCAATCCCACCGCTGCCACCACTGTTAAGTCTATTTTCTTGGCTGCTTACTTTGGGCAGTAGAATGGTAGCGTAGGTGCAGAGATACGGCCGATGACTAGACTCAGTTTATTAATGGCAAGGTGTAGGTGTACACGGGGACAGAGCGTGAGGGGACCGGGAGCCAGTTGGGTAGAACCTGGTTCAGTGAGGTAGGCCGTCGAAGTGAGAAAGAAGCATGGCTGACCAGCCCGACCTGATAGGCCTAAAGAGGGCAGCACCATAGTGCCGCGCAGTTTGAAACAGTCTCTGGATAGGCTGTTTACACACTTAGCAGAGACTACCCCTTTCACTTAGCAGAGACTACCCCTTTCACTTAGCAGAGACTACCCCTCTCATTTAGCGGAGACTACCCCTCTCACTTAGCAGAGACTACCCCTCTCACTTAGGGGAGACTACCCCTCTCACTTAGCAGAGACTACCCCTCTCACTTAGGGGAGACTATCTCTCTCACTTAGCAGAGACTACCCCTTTCACTTAGCAGAGACTACCCCTTTAACTTAGCAGAGACTACCCCTCTCACTTAGCGGAGACTACCCCTCTCACTTAGGGAAGACTACCCCTCTCACTTATCAGAGACTACCCCTTTCACTTAGCAGAGACTACCCCTCTCACTTAGGGGAGACTATCTCTCACTTAGCAGAGACTACCCCTTTCACTTAGCAGAGACTACCCCTTTCACTTAGCAGAGACTACCCCTCTCACTTAGCGGAGACTACCCCTCTCACTTAGGGGAGACTACCCCTCTCACTTTGCAGAGACTACCCCTTTCACTTAGCAGAGACTACCCCTCTCACTTAGGGGAGACTACCCCTCTCACTTAGCAGAGACTACCCCTTTCACTTAGCAGAGACTACCCCTTTCACTTAGCAGAGACTACCCCTCTCACTTAGCAGAGACTACCCCTCTCACTTAGTGGAGACTACCCCTCTCACTTAGCGGAGACTACCCCTCTCACTTAGCGGAGACTACCCCTCTCACTTAGCGGAGACTACCCCTCTCACTTAGCAGAGACTTTCCCTCTCACTTAGCAGAGACTTTCCCTCTCACTTAGCAGAGACTACCCCTTTCACTTAGCAGAGACTACCCCTCTCATTTAGCGGAGACTACCCCTCTCACTTAGCAGAGACTACCCCTCTCACTTAGTGGAGATTACTACGTATTCCACTCAAACACAGTTTTATTAAATTAAATCCTTATACAATAATATATTTGGTAAAATGAGAAAGTGGTTAGATATTAAGATAAATGGGGATGGTACACAAATTATTGAAACAGGGAATACATAATTACTGGCGAAATCGAAATATAAACTTAAAGTCTGGGATCAGTCGGACAGTTCACCTCTAAGAACTTTAGGTTCCAAGACCCACACTAGGGACAGCTATCTCTCCAGTGCCACCAGCTCTCGCTCTGTCAGAACACTGCCCTCTCTCAGTCCTCTGCTCCAAGTTCTCTACAGAGGTCTGCACATCGGCCAGAGCTCTACCCGAATTCTCTCTCTCAGCTGTTTTCTTGTGCTTATATGGTCCTCCATGTACCCCCTACCCCCTCCAAACTCCAAGGCCCCGGGGTCACCCTCCATGGAGGAGCACACCACGTGTGCTTTACACAAAAGAGTCAAACACTCCTTAATTTTGTGAATATTCTCCTTGAAAAATAAGACCGGAGAAGCAAGGTATTCTATCTTGGGACTACAATGGTTTCACACGAACCTGACGTGGCCACGGTGTGACAGATTAGCAAATTGCAAAGGCAGGTCCTGCTTGTGATCTGATACTTGTGAGACGGTTTGTCTACTTCAACATCACTTCCCTCTTTCTCCCAAATTTAAAATATCTGAAAACTAGGGCAAGTTTTCAGATTATTTTAATCCTTACCTCTTAATTCTATAACAATAAAAAGAATAAATGAATATATAGCACATAATTACGCAATACGAAATTATTCAATCACACAGACCTCTTGCAACCTTCTCAACTACCACCACAAGGCAGCATAATCAGCAAACACTTCACAGTAGACTGAATAACAATGACTCCCTGATGCAAAACCTTCTTACTCTCACTTCTCCTTAAAACTAAATATCTGGCTCCACTGCCTTCCCGTACTTCTATTATCACTTTGCTCTAATAATCATCCTCGCAAATTAACCAGTTTTTCTTTCATTTTTTTCTGGCATGGAAAAACAGCTCAGACGGGTCGCAACCTTTCAGGTATTTGCAACTGGACTACTTCACGACCATGGTCGTATTTCCCTTCCACACTTCCACAAACACACTTCAAAATTTGAAATTCGAGATAGGACAGCTGAGAATAGTCCCTCCCAGCTGTCATCCTACACCACTCTTAGGATTCACTGGCCTCATGAAACAAGGTGGCCTGGGTCACCGGACCGTTTCCAAGGTCACCTTATTCCATACAGGTAACACTAACACTTCTGGTAGGTCGAAGTAGGCTGGGAACACCACACTCTTTCTTTATCTCTCATAGCTGGCAGGACATCCCTAAACCGGCAGTACAGGTCGGCTAGCAAAACAGAATACAGCTTCCATACCAAGCCAACAGCTTCAGGCTGGTCCCAACAGCTAGAGTCCATCCTCGAAGTTGCCTTCCTTTCACTTCTTCGAAGAGGGAATCTCCTAGGTGGCAGGTACTTCCCTGACACACCAGCCAGCATTCCTCATACTCCACCTCAACACCAGCCAGCATTCCTCATACTCCACCTCCACACCAGCAAACATTCCTCATACTCCACCTCCACACCAGCAAGCATTCCTCATACTCCACCTCCACACCAGCAAGCATTCCTCATACTCTACCTCCACACCAGCAAGCATTCCTCATACTCCACCTCCACACCAGCAAGCATTCCTCATACTCCACCTCCACACCAGCAAGCATTCCTCATACTCCACCTCACCACCAGCCAGCATTCCTCATACTCCACCTCCACACCAGCAAGCATTCCTCATACTCCACCTCCACACCAGCAAGCATTCCGCATACTCCACCTCCACACCAGCAAGCATTCATCATACTCCACCTCACCACCAGCCAGCATTCCTCATACTCCACCTCCACACCAGCAAGCATTCCCCATACTCCACCTCCACACCAGCAAGCATTCTCATACTCCACCTCACACCAGCAAGCATTCTCATACTCACCTCCACACCAGCAAGCATTCCCCATACTCCAACCTCACACACCAGCCAAGCATTCCTCATACTCCACCTCCACACCAGCAAGCATTCTCATACTCCACCTCCACACCAGCAAGCATTCCTCATACTCCACCTCCACACCAGCCAGCATTCCTCAACTTCCCTCACCACCAGCCAGCATTCCTCATACTCCACCTCACCACCAGCAAGCATTCCTCATACTCCACCTCACCACCAGCCAGCAATCCTCATACTCCACTCACCACCAGCAAGCATTCTCATACTCCACCTCCACACCAGCAAGCATTCCTCATACTCCACCTCACCACCAGCCAGCATTCTCATACTCCACCTCACCACCAGCAAGCATTCCTCATACTCCACCTCACCACCAGCAAGCATTCCTCATACTCCACCTCACCACCAGCAAGCATTCTCATACCCACCTCACCACCAGCCAGCAATCCTCATACTCCACCTCACCACCAGCAAGCATTCCTCATACTCCACCTCCACACCAGCAAGCATTCCTCATACTCCACCTCCACACCAGCAAGCATTCCTCATACTCCACCTCACCACCAGCAAGCATTCCTCATACTCCACCTCACCACCAGCCAGCATTCCTCATACTCCACCTCACCACCAGCAAGCATTCCTCATACTCCACCTCCACACCAGCAAGCATTCCTCATACTCCACCTCCACACCAGCAAGCATTCCTCATACTCCACCTCACCACCAGCAAGCATTCCTCATACTCCACCTCACCACCAGCCAGCATTCCTCATACTCCACCTCACCACCAGAAAGCATTCCTCATACTCCACCTCACCACCAGCCAGCAATCCTCATACTCCACCTCACCACCAGCAAGCATTCCTCATACTCCACCTCACCACCAGCAAGCATTCCTCATACTCCACCTCACCACCAGCAAGCATTCTCATACTCCACCTCCACACCAGCAAGCATTCTCATACTCCACCTCCACACCAGCAAGCATTCTTCATACTCCACCTCCACACCAGCAAGCATTCCTCATACTCCACTCACCACCAGCAAGCATTCTTCATACTCCACTCCACCACCAGCAAGCATTCCTCATACTCCACCTCCACACCAGCAGCATTCCTCATACTCCACCTCCACACCAGCAAGCATTCTTCATACTCCATCCTCCACACCAGCAAGCATTCCTCATACTCCACCTCACCACCAGCAAGCATTCCTCATACACCACTCACCACCAGCAAGCATTCTCATACTCCACCTCCACACCAGCAAGCATTCTTCATACTCCACCTCGACACCAGCAAGCATTCCTCATACTCCACCTCCACACCAGCAAGCATTCTTCATACTCCACCTCACCACCAGCAAGCATTCCTCATACTCCACCTCCACACCAGCAAGCATTCCTCATACTCCACCTCACCACCAGCAAGCATTCCTCATACTCCACCTCACCACCAGCAAGCATTCCTCATACTCCACCTCCACACCAGCAAGCATTCCTCATACTCCAACTCACCACCAGCAAGCATTCTTCATAATCCACCTCCACACCAGCAAGCATTCCTCATACTCCACCTCCACACCAGCAAGCATTCTTCATACTCCACCTCCACACCAGCAAGCATTCCTCATACTCCACCTCCACACCAGCAAGCATTCTTCATACTCCACCTCCACACCAGCAAGCATTCTCATACTCCACCTCCACACCAGCAAGCATTCCTCATACTCCACCTCCACACCAGCAAGCATTCCTCATACTCCACCTCCACACCAGCAAGCATTCCTCATACTCCACCTCCACACCAGCAAGCATTCCTCATACTCCACCTCCACAACAGCAAGACATTCCTCAAAATCATCCACCTCACCACCAGCAAGCATTCTCATACTCCACCTCACCACCAGCAAGCATTCCTCATACTCCACCTCCACACCAGCAAGCATTCCTCATACTCCACCTCACCACCAGCAAGCATTCTTCATACTCCACCTCACCACCAGCAAGCATTCCTCATACTCCACCTCACCACCAGCAAGCATTCTTCATACTCCACCTCACCACCAGCAAGCATTCCTCATACTCCACCTCCACACCAGCAAGCATTCTTCATACTCCACCTCCACACCAGCAAGCATTCCTCATACTCCACCTCACCACCAGCAAGCATTCTTCATACTCCACCTCACCACCAGCAAGCATTCTTCATACTCCACCTCACCACCAGCAAGCATTCTTCATACTCCAACTCACCACCAGCAAGCATTCCTCATACTCCACCTCCACACCAGCAAGCATTCCTCATACTCCACCTCCACACCAGCAAGCATTCCTCATACTCCACCTCCACACCAGCAAGCATTCCTCATACCCACCTCACCACCAGCCAGCATTCCTCATACTCCACCTCACACGCCTCACCACCAGCAAGCATTCCTCATACTCCACCTCCACACCAGCAAGCATTCCTCATACTCCACCTCCACACCAGCCAGCATTCCTCATACTCCACCTCACCACCAGCAAGCATTCCTCATACTCCACCTCACTACCAGCCAGCATTCCTCATACTCCACCTCACCACCAGCAAGCATTCCTCATACTCCACCTCACCACCAGCAAGCATTCCTAATACTCCACCTCACCACCAGCAAGCATTCCTCATACTCCACCTCCACACCAGCAAGCATTCCTCATACTCCACCTCCACACCAGCAAGCATTCTTCATACTCCACCTCCACACCAGCAAGCATTCCTCATACTCCACCTCACCACCAGCAAGCATTCTTCATACTCCACCTCACCACCAGCAAGCATTCCTCATACTCCACCTCCACACCAGCTAGCATTCCTCATACTCCACCTCCACACCAGCAAGCATTCTTCATACTCCACCTCCACACCAGCAAGCATTCCTCATACTCCACCTCACCACCAGCAAGCATTCCTCATACACCACCTCACCACCAGCAAGCATTCCTCATACTCCACCTCCACACCAGCAAGCATTCTTCATACTCCACCTCCACACCAGCAAGCATTCCATGGTAAACATGTCATGTATGCATGAGATTGGGTGCATCTCTCTAGGGCAGTGTTAGCCATCTCTGTCAAGGGAACCGTTGCTGAGTTATTTAGGACTTTAAACTGACAGACGATAGAGATATGAGTTTGTGGGAAACAATTAGTTTACAGTACGAGGGAAGAAAGCGGCAAAAAATGTCAGGATACCTCAAGAATATATTCAGAAGATATTGTTAATCATAAAGTTATTAATAAATGCAATGGAACTGGTCAACAAACAAAGAGAGGCAGTAGAAGGTATCGAGTGAATAACTCCCTTAAGCTTTACTATACTAGTAGTAGGAGCATAAGAAATAAGATAGATGAGTTATTATTAATTACATAAGCAGGAGGCATAGATTACCATTATGTAACAAAATTTCACTTTTGTGGTGTTCCTATGAAATAAGCATCATTTTCCAATTCTTTATAACTAAACAAAATTTAAAAAAACAATTTTGATCCCAGAACTTTGCTTTTGTGGTCAGGACACTTCTGGATCACTATCAAGAAAGACTAATGTAAAACTATTAAGTTGTAGGGTTTTGCTTGGCAAATAAAAAAAAAAGAGGTTTCACAAACCAGCATTCAGTTCAGCTCTGGCTGCCTGAGAAGACACATCAGAAGAAGTGAAATGGCATCAAGAGGCTGCAATCATTCTCCAGATGCATCCCACTCTTCAAAGACCTAAGCTTACTCACTGTTCAGAACATCCACACTTACTACTCTGCAATCTACATTTATAGAACCATAAATTCCAACTTTAACCCTGAGTTAAAACACTTTCTTGACATAAGACAAGAGCAAAGAAGTTCTCTGTAACAGCATCTAAAAAAACGTGTGAATCTTACAAAGCATATTTTGGCATGCCAGTTAGGGACCCAGACAAGACCTGGGCACCTCATGTTGCTTGTGACCATTGT
>WNWK01057557.1:0-10704 GCA_009830355.1 Cherax destructor
GTAAGCAGTCCACGGATGTAAGGTATCTTGTTGTTTGTTGCTGGCTTTAGACCCTGTATATTTGCAAAGATGAATGTCGTTGGATTGGTGGTATTGGTGGTATGGTGGGGGGTGGGGTCTTTTTTTCCTGGCACTAATATCTGTTGTTCTGGAGTGGAGGCCATTGACTGTGGTTCCACTTCAGAAATGATTGCAGTTGGTGTACGATTTCTGTCATTTCCTGCCAGCTTTTTTTCCTTCCTTGCGCTAAAAAACCTGTCTTTCTGGAGTGGCTTTGGCTACCCAGGATTTCCGATGGTCTGGATGTTCTGTGTCGTCTTGTACCCTTTAGGTGGTATAGAGGCTAGAACAGGTGTATAAGATAAGATTTCTTCGGATTTTTAACCCCGAAGGGTTAGCCACCCAGGAGTTAGTTAGTTTAGTTTGATATCTTTATTATGCACCCCATACCCATCCTGTGGGCGGTAGTCAAAAGATTACAGAGGTACATAATGGGTCCAGGGACTGGACCTCAAAGTTTGATAGCTGAGCAAGTTACAAAGGTAATGAACTCAGATGGTCACAATCATGACAAGTTACAAAGGTATTTGCAGATTACAGGGGTATATATAGGGTCCAGAGACTGGGCCCCAAAGCTTTGATAGCTGAACAAGGTACAATGGTAATGAATTCACTAGTTACAAGGTAATGAATCATGTAAGTAAATTTACTTACGTCTGTACATGGTTGCACTCATGAACAAATTATAAAGCAATGAGCAATCTATTAGTCTACACCCAGCCACAACTGTAATGAGTTATTGGTGCAAATTTTAATTGTTGGGTCACACACACACACATATACATATACACATACACACGCATACATGTATATACATACACACATACACATACACACATGTACATACACACACACACACACACACACGTGTCAATGCTTTATTTACAGGGAGCAAAGTCAGGGTATTTTTCCAGAATGGTCTGTAATATACCACTGTGGATAAAATACTTTGACATATCTTGAACATTTCTGAATGAGTAGTCTCTGAATTCATTAATTTTATCGCACTCCAGTACATAATGACGCAGGGTGTGACAATAATCTACCTGGAGTCTACCTGGAGAGAATTCCAGGGGTCAACGCCCCCGCGACCCGGTCTGTGACCAGGCCTCCTGTTGGACCAGAGCCTGATCAACCAGGCTGTTACTGCTGGCCGCACGCAGTCCAACGTACGAACCACAGCCCGGCTGATCAGGTACCGACTTGAGGTGCCTGTCCAGTGCCTGCTTGAAGACAGCCAGGGGCTTGTTGGTAATCCCCCTGATGTATGCTGGGAGGCAGTTGAACAATCTTGGGCCCCTCACACTTATTGTGTTGTCCCTCAACGTGCTAGTGGCACCCCTGCTCTTCATTGGGGGATGTTACATCGCCTGCCGAGTCTTTTGCTTTCGTACGGAGTGATTTTTGTGTGCAAGTTTGGTACTAAGCCCTCGAGAATTTTCCATGTGTATATAATAATGTATCTCTCCCGCCTGCGTTGTAGAGAGTTCAGGTTTAGGAACTTCAAGCGTTCCCAGTAGTTGAGGTGGTTTATCGCACTTATGCGTGCGGTGAAGTTCTCTGCACATTTTCAAGGTCAGCAATTTCACCCGCCTTGAAAGGTGCAGTTAGTGTGCAGCAATATTCCAGCAAAGTTTACATCTTGTTTGGTCTACATCTGGTGGTGGTGGTTTAACCTGCCAAAGATACTTGTAACCCAGCCGGAGGCGGGCGGTGGTGACATCCAAGAGTGCTTATTTTGTTGGATGCACCAACAGGAGGCCTGGTCACGGACCGGGCCGCGGGGGCGTTGACCCCTGGAATTCTCTCCAGGTAGACTCCAGGTATAGACATGTGGCTCCTCCTGCATGATAGAATGATGATAGATGGACTGACTGGTGTCAATCTCCCTGAGTCTTAAGTCAATAAAATTCAGTTGAAGTTCTTTTCGTATTATTGTTCTCAAACTGGTAACTGACAAGCCAAGATTTGTAATCTACCCCTTCTTTGAAAGCATAAAACTTAGCCAATTTATCAGTTCTATCATGCATCTGAAGACCAATGTGAGATGGAATCCACAGCATGTGCACTCTGACTCTACTATCCAGAATCCTACCATACCTGTGCCTGGCTTCTGACACGAGCATGCTACAAGTTATACTTGATGAGTTGAGAGCATTTATGGATGACAGAGAATCAGTTACAATTAGAGAGTTAACCTTAGATACATAGACGCATTTGAGTGCAAGGAGTATGGCAAACAGTTCTGTCTGAAGGGTAGAGGCCCAGTTATTGATGCATGCTCCAATTTCTTTAAGAGAGCCATCACTCTGTATGACAACGGCAGCACTACCAGCTGCACCAGTGGATTGGTGAACAGAACCATCAACGTAAATAATTTGTGAGAGAGTGTGCTGTTTGGCTATATTATCAATACAGTTTAAGGCATCATGTTTGGCTCTAAGGCGAAGCTTTGGTTGTGATTTAAGAAGTAGTTTGGGGGGAATGGAGGGATGGTAGTTTGGAATGGGGTAATATTCCATGGAGCGGAGAAGTGCCGCTGTTGCCTTACTTGCCACAGATCATGTATCTGATTCATGCGGAGGTCGGTTCCAGTTTTTTCGATCCATCTGGAGGGATGTTCATCAGTGCTGAGGAGCAACCCAGGATAACCCAAGAAAGTCAGTGCGTCATCGAGGACTGTCTGTCTTATTTCCATTGGGGTCCTTAATCTTGTCCCCCAGGATGCCACCCACACCAGTCGACTAACAACCCAGGTACCTATTTGCTGCTAGGTGAACATGACAACAGGTGTAAGGAAACACGTCGAAATGTTTCCACCCGCCGGGAGTCGAACCCGGGCCCTCCGTGTGTGAAGCGAGAGCTCTAGCCACCAGGCCACCGGGCCACCCATAAAACCTAGTACAGGTGTAGAGAGGCTAGGACAGGTGTATAGCAGTTAGGGCAGGTGTATAGAGGTTTGGACAGTTGTAGAGAGGCTAGGACAGGTGTATAGAAGATAGGACAGGTGACCTGATCGCTAAAGCTCTCGCTTCACACGGCGAGGGTCTGCGTTCGATTCCCAGCTCGGGTAGAAACATTGGGCGTGTTTCTTTACACCGGTTGTCTATGTTCACCCATCAGTAAAATGGGTACCTGGGAGTTAGTCGACTGGTGTGGGTCGCATCCTGGGACAAGGACCTAATTTGCCCGAAATGCTCTGCATAACAAGGGACTTTCTATATAGTAGTATGTCATTGATGTCAGCTAGGCCTGTATACCTTGTACATGTACTTGTAGTAAATAAAGATATTATTATATTATTATTATTATTATTATAGAGGTTTGGACAGTTGTAGAGAAGCTAGTACAGGTGTAGATAGGCTGGAACAGGTGTAAATAATCTAGAACAAATGCGAGGAGATTTTATCCCACAATATACACATCTCCCTCATTATGGGAACATTCTTTAATAAATTTTACATAATAATTTCCATGGTATATTTTGATTACAATAAAAAAAATTCGTGTTGTTGCGAACGCGATTGTTGTCCAGGAATTTGGATGGAAATAAGTCGCTTTGTCTGATTTTTCTGGGTTATGCTAGTGGGTAATTTACATATATGTTGAACTATGTATGTTAATTGTGCTTATGTGTACCTGTACCTCAATAAACTTACTTATTAACTAATAAGAACCCCAGTGAAAGTAAGTCACTTTACATAAGAACCCCAGTGGAAATAAGACACTTTACGTAATTTACAATATGTGTTATAATTGTATTTATGTGTGACTGTGCCTAAATGAACTTATTTACTTATTTACTAACTTATTTACATATTTTCAACAAGCATGAACGTCACCTCGTCAAAACACAAACAACAGTCTTGACTCGTCAGATGGATTTCTCTTATTTTTGCTCGTTTTTCTCGGTTATTTAACCGAAATTTTGAATGTGTTTGGGGCAGATTTAGGTGATATCCGCCTGCTAGGTGACCAGGTGAGTGCTGTGTTGTGGTGTAGTGGTGGGGGAAGGTGGTTATATGAGGTAGTACCAGGTAGGTGAGAGGCTCTGGATCCCTGGAAGTGGAGCTGCCTTGCTCCTCTTCCTCGAATCAGATTTCAGTGACTTTACTTTCGGGTTGTGTGTCCTCCCATACGGGCTTAGCACTTCCCCCGCAATGGTGAAAGTGATCTTAATCCTACGTGTCATGTCTTATTTTATCTTATTTTACCACTTATCATGTTATTTTGTGCATTTTTAATGTAAATATTTAATATATGCTCATATTTATTGTCAAAATTAGGTACACACTGCATTAACTCACAACCGAAGGGCCCGGGTTCAATCCCGGGCCCCAACACAAACAAAAACAATGTTTACTTCTTTGTGTAGTATACAACATGTAGTTTACATGTAATAAAAGATTGTTAAGCACAAAGAAAGCCACTATCATGACTGTGATCTGTTTTGTGGGTATTCTTACTCAAGGACCCCAGTGGAAATAAGTCAAGGACCCCAGTGGAAATAAGTCAAGGACCCCAGTGGAAATAAGTCAAGGACCCCAGTGGAAATAAGTCAAGGACCCCAGTGGAAATAAGTCAAGGACCCCAGTGGAAATAAGTCAAGGACCCCAGTGGAAATAAGTCAAGGACCCCAGTGGAAATAAGTCAAGGACCCCAGTGGAAATAAGTCAAGGACCCCAGTGGAAATAAGTCAAGGACCCCAGTGGAAATAAGTCAAGGACCCCAGTGGAAATAAGTCAAGGACCCCAGTGGAAATAAGTCAAGGACCTCAGTGGAAATAAGTCAAGGACCACAGTGGAAATAAGTCAAGGACCCCTGTGTAAATAAGTCACAGTGGAAATAAGTCAAGACCAATGGAAATAAGTCAAGGACCCCAATGGAAATAAAGACTCCAGTGGAAATAAGTCTAGGACCCCAGTGGAAATAAGTCAAGGACCCCAGTGGAAATAAATCAGTGACCAATGGAAATAAGGACCCCAGTGGAAATAAGTCAAGGACCCCAATGGAAATAAGGACCCCAATGGAAATAAGGACCCCAATGGAAATAAGGACCCCAATGGAAATAAGGACCCCAATGGAAATAAGGATCCCAATGGAAATAAGGACCCCAATGGAAATAAGGACCCCAATGTAAATAAGGACCCCAGTGGAAATAAGTCAAGGACCCAGTGGAAATAAGGACCCCAGTGGAAATAAGTCACTTTGTGTGAATTTTTTTGGGGGTTATCCTGGCAGGTAATTTACATATGCTGTTATGTATTATAATTTATGTTACTGTATTTATGTGTAGCTGTTCCTAAATAAACTTAGTCCCGGACCAGGCTGTTGCTGCTGGTGGCCTGCATATCCATCACAGCCTGGTTGATCCTCCACTTGATGGAGATACAGATAAGATTTTGTTTGGATTTTTAACCCTGGAGGGTTATCCACCCAGGATAACTCGAGAAACGCAGTGCGTCATCGAGGACTGTCTGTCTTATTTCCATTATGATTCTTCACTTTTGTCCCCCAGGATGCCATCTATACCAGTCAACTAACACCCAGGTACCTACTTTTTTGCTAGGTGAACAGTGAGCAGGTGTAAGGAAACACGCCCAGTGTTTCCACCTGGCTGGGGATCGAACCCCGGACACTGTGTGTGAGGCAAGTGTTGCTTACCAAGCCACGGTACAGTAAGTTTATTTAGGTATAGGTATACATAAGTACAATTGCCATGTCTCAATAAAGTATACATAGTATCATGTGCTAGGAATTCGCAAGAGCAGGCGAAATATTCACAAACACTGATCTCTGGCCGACGGAGACTCGAACCTACGAACCTCATGACAAGGTACGCAGTGCTTTACCGCTGTAAGCCTTCCTGCCTGAAAGCTGGCTGCCTTGGAATAACGTCTAGCGAAAGCTGGATGCCAAGGTATTGGACCAGTGTGGTACGGTCGGTAAAGCACTGCGTACCTTGTCATGAGGTTCGTAGGTTCGAGTCTCCGTCGGCCAGAGATCAGTGTTTGTGAATATTTCGCCTGCTCTGCGAATTCCTAGCATTGTAAAAATCTCTAGTTGTGTCGATGCATGCAGGGGATGAGATGAAAGCTGTAAGCCTTCCTGCCTGAAAGCTGGCTGCCTTGGAATAACGTCTAGCGAAAGCTGGATGCCAAGGTATTGGACCAGTGTGGTACGGTCGGTAAAGCACTGCGTACCTTGTCATGAGGTTCGTAGGTTCGAGTCTCCGTCGGCCAGAGATCAGTGTTTGTGAATATTTCGCCTGCTCTTGCGAATTCCTAGCATTGTAAAAATCTCTAGTTGTGTCGATGCATGCAGGGGATGAGATGAAAAGCTGTAAGCCTTCCTGCCTGAAAGCTGGCTGCCTTGGAATAACGTCTAGCGAAAGCTGGATGCCAAGGTATTGGACCAGTGTGGTACGGTCGGTAAAGCACTGCGTACCTTGTCATGAGGTTCGTAGGTTCGAGTCTCCGTCGGCCAGAGATCAGTGTTTGTGAATAGTATCATGTGTGTAAACTATCCACCAGGATAACCAAAAAAAGTCAAACAGTGACTTATTTCCATTGGGGCCCTTGTAATATTTTATTATTTAAAGCCTAGCAGTAATTTACAGTACAAATCAATCGTGACTATAACCTTAATATTTAAGTAACCCTCAATAACCTTAATATTTTAGTAACCCTCAGTATAACAAATCTCAATATAACAAACTTTTAAATCATGGATAAAATCCTCCTGGTTAAATTGGATGTACTTTTAACACCTTTATTTTTAACCCTTTCGGGGTTTTGGTCGTACTAGTACGTCTTACGCACTGGGGTTATTGACGTACTAGTACGCCTAAATTCTAGCGCCCTCAAATCAAGCAGAAACAGGCTGTTAGGCCTAGATGTGATAGAATGGGTCTGTGCGGTCAGTGTGCGCAGTATAAAAAAATTCCTGCACCACACAGTGCATAATGAGAAAAAAAAAACTGACCGTGTTTTTGGTTTAAAACAGCGATTTTGCAGTCTATTTTCGTATGGTATTTATTGTTGTATTCTCGTTTTCTTGTTCTTATTTGATAGAATGGAAGATATATTACAGAAATAGAGATGATTTTGATTGGTTTGACAATAACAATTACCTTGAAATTGAGCTCAAAGTAGCGAAAATGTTCGATTTTTGACGATGTTCAAGAGTAAACAAATCACACCATGCGTCCAATACACATCAACTGGCGAGTCTAATATTCATGCACAAGTGCTCTGATATTATTTATACCATTTTTACAATGATGCAGTTGTATACACAACAATAAATATTCTATTTTTTTGTGAGAATAAAAATTCAAAATGGAAAGCAAAAGTAATGTAAGAGGGCCCTGGAGACGTAACTAATGAACAGAGAAGATGTTATTTTAGTGCCAGGAATGTCTTTCTTGTTTATTATGGATCCTATTTTGAAATTGGCATCGTTTGAAATTTGTGTGAAATTGGCCAAATTGCCATTTTCTGACCACTATTTTGGGTAGTTGAAATTGGTAAATAGGCGGTTTCGTGTACTCAATCGATAGAAGAAATGGAGTTCTAGCGAAATAGCTATAATTTTAGTAGACTGATACATTGGAATGTGCCGAAAATAGGGCTCAAAGTGGGCGAAATCGCCGATGCGTAAGTGTCATGGCTACCGCTAACTTCGCGAAAGCATAATTCCGTTAGTTTTCGATCAAATTTCATAATTTTTGTGGCGTTATGATTGGAAAAAGATTCTCTATCATTCCATAAGAAAAAATATTTTTTTTTTTTTTTTTAAATTTGTGGACCCTGAGAACGAGTTTCAGAGACCCCCCTTGGACCCCCAAAGGGTTAATATTTATTGCAGCATAGCTAATTTTTTTGCTTTTTTTTTTAGCATTCTGATTTAACAAACACTTGGACACTTTCCCTTATTATTCCATTACATCGATGGTTTATTGTTCTTGTCAATTTTCCTCTTAAAACACTGTTCACCTGGCAGTAATTAAGGCTGGAGATAAATGGCATTAAATACTGACACAATGGAAAAATAAATGCAGTACAGCCTCTCCTCACTTAGCGACATACTCGTTTACTGACGCCTTAGACTTACGACGGGTTCTCTGACCAGTATTCATACCTAAATAATGTATATTAGAGCTGATTTCCTCTATTCTGTTAATTTCAATATACAGTACACTACTGTATAAACATTTAAAAATATACCAGAAATGTTATAAATGGTGCAAAGGTGACATTAAAACAATATCAGAGATGGTTGACACAAACTCACTACTATTATACATAGTATGCTCCTCACTTAGCGACAAATTAATTTAACAACGTGATCTCAGGAACAGAACTCCGCCGTTAAGTGAGGAGAGGCTGTACTCTTTACCCAGGTACATCTGTTTGTGACTTGATAAAGGAGTAAAGGATTGCATTATGCTGCAGTTTTGTCTGTTTTTCCATAAGAACATAAGACTGAAGGAACACTACAGCAGGCCTACTGGCCCATACTAGGCAGGTCCTTCTCAAAACTAACCATTCCCACCCACCCACTTGTTTAAGGGTGCAGTCGGCAAATTTGGTCAGTATCTTTATTTTTCGTCTGATTTTTTTTATTTTTGGTGTACGTTTAGAAGCATATATGTAGAAGAATGTGACAAAGTTTCAATAAGATTGGCCAACAAACAACTGAGGAAAAAAATATTTACTGATTTTGATAAATGCAGCCGTTTTTGACAAATTGGCACTACGAGTGGCTTTCTTCCGACAATCCCCACTGTTAGAATACGTCTAAATCTACTTTAATATGAATTCAATTAATCTAATATACCTTATTTTTGTGCTGAAAAAAATACATTTGGTACGCTTTTTGGCATCCACCAAAATATCTGCCTTTTACCCCCCCACAAAATAAAAAATATTTGAGATATTCCAAAAAAGTCAAACACACTGTTTTATATTGTCTGTGAAAATCATTTCAATCTAATCATTATTAATGGTAAAAAAACAAAGCAATAAGCCAAAATCTTCCTTTCGAGATATTCGGCTGAACGTGCGGACTAGCTAATTACGTCAGAAAAGTACAAAAAAATTCACGAAAATTGCGCTATTTTGGGCTTTTCTATGCAATATATGTAAGTGATTTCTTATTGTCTCCATGTATAAAACACCGTTTTCTCTAGTTCTACCAGAGGTAACAGAGAAAACTCTTCTCTTATAGTCGGTAACATTTCTTCAAGGCCACCACCACCCTCCAGTATAAAATATACAAATACAGTAATATTATTTTGTCCTGCTTTCTTATTCGTTTATCTTATTTATCTTATGCATAATATCATTATTGAATAAATGATATAAGCAGAAAAAGGATATTAGCAATAATAGCGTCAGTATAAGACATCTTGTAAGCGGCGGTCAGACTGACGACATCAATAAAATCGATAAATGGTTGTTGCATCATCATACAAACTCTGCCCACCTCTGATATAAGCCCCTCCCACACTGTAATGATGTTAAGTGGTAAATTTACTGTATTAGGAAGAAAAATATACAGAAAATTAAAAACAAACAAAAAAATATATAAAAAATTCACCTCGCGTTTATGCATATACAGTCTCTCCTCACTTAACGACGTACAGTGGACCCTCGGTTAACGAAATTAATCCGGTCCAGGAGCTATTACTTAATCTGAATCTTTCGATATCTGAAACCTTATTTCCCATAAGAAATAATGTAAATACAATTAATTCGTTCCACAAAAAAATAATCACTCAAAATAAAAAAAATAACATTTACTTAGCTTTATTGAAGAGACTTGCAGGCATCTGGAAGATATAGATGATGACTGGAGCAGGTGTTAGTGGTTGGAAGAGGAATCCCCCTCCAAAAGGACTTCAGGTGACAAGTCCCTCTCTGGGGTTACTTCCCTTCTTGGTCTTTTAATGCCACTAGGACCAGCTTGAGAGTCACTAGACCCCTGCCTGGTGAAGTAGCTGTCCAGAGTCCTCTGTTTCTGGCGACTCTTCAACACTTTTCTGAAGTACAACATGGCTCTGTCACTGAAGTGGTTGCACAGAAGGCTCATTTCAGCTTGCTCAGGGTGGTATCTTTCAACAAATGTCTGCAACTCATTCCACTTTGTACACATCTCCTTAAGCACTGTAGAAGGCACCTCCTTATCTCTCTCTCTCTCTTCCTGTGAAGCAATAACCTCAGCTGTGGTCTGTTGCTGTTCCAGATGAAGCTCTTGCAGCTCTTCAGTTGTTAGCTCTACCCTGTGCTCCTCCACCAACTCTTCCACATCCTCACCACTCACCTCCAACCCCAGGCTGTTCCCCAATTCCACAATATCTTCCACAACATGTTCCACAACAGCCACAGGGTCATCAGGGTCAGGGTCAGCCTCAAATCCTTCAAAATTCCTCTCTTGGACACAATCCGGCCACAGTGGTCTCCAAGCAGAGTTCAGAGTCCTGGAAGTCACTTCCTCCCAAGCCTTACCTATAAGGCCTATGCAGTGCATGATATTGAGGTGTTCTTTCCAGAACTCTCTTAGGGTCAATTCAGAGTCATTGGTCATATTAAAGCACCTCTGAAACAGTGCTTTGGTGTACAGTTTCTTGAAGTTGGAAAT
>WNWK01057558.1:0-10704 GCA_009830355.1 Cherax destructor
TTAACGCATACCACCTTTCAGAACCTTCTCTCACCATAAAAAAATATTCATACCTATTCTTCCTCATACTAAAACTCACATGCTAATATAAACCCCTCCCTCGAATTTTCCCCTCAACAACTTTAATAGGCCCCACGAACATGACACAAGACACAGATCACTATTTGACATCCCGAGTCCATACAAACCAATGAAAAAAATTCTATATTTAAAACCCCAGAATCGGGAAATTTTTACCAGTAAATATCAAGTTAACCTTCCGGAAAATCATTCAAGATCTTCTCAAAATCACCTACCCCCCTATACAAATATATCTAAAAAAATTTTCAAACCCAATATTTTTTTACTTTAAAAGTTCTCAATTTGATATGTTCATTTTAACACTTGTTGAAATTTCAATATCATATTGTCATTTAAAATCTTATAGTATCATCATTTTCTTAATTTGAAAAAAAATATATATCTGAAGAAACTCAAAAAATTTTTCTAGTATTGTTATTATACTATATAGCATCAACATACTGTAATTTGAAAAAAATTTATACAACTAGTTAAACTCAAAATTTCTCTTGTATTGTTTTTTAATAGTTTTATAAATTTAAAAAATTTAAAAAATACAGAACTAGAATAAACTCAATCAATTTCTTTGCATTAATCTTAGTTAAAAAGTCTCTAGAATAAAGCCCCCAAATGCCATGGCAGCCATTTTCTCCTTTTACAGTTTTATAATTGTTTTAAAATTTTAATAAAAAACTTTTACACTTGTAACATGCATTGAAATAAAAATTATTATTATTATTATTACTTGCCCCAAGAAAACAAAGCTAATAAACATAAGCACTTTTTGATAAAAAAATAATAAAAACCATTAAAATTTTTCCCATCCCTAATCCCACCTCCCAAAAAAAAAAAATCCCATAATAACTTTACCCATTCCTCATGACAGCCCCCTAACTGATTTTCCGCCCCCACCCAAACCCAACCTCCTTGAAACTAAACCCATTTCTTACCCCCTCTATACATTTTTTTTTTTTATATTTCTTTTTAACTTTTTTTTTTCAAGCAACGTTATCTCCTGAAAACACTATTAAAAAAGAACCTACAGAACCCCCCACAAGGAGATTAGATAAAAAAAAATTATTAACACACCCTAACAACCAAGTGGTAAAAAAGCTAAAATTTCTAATAACATCAAAAAAATTTTTAAAAAACTATTTACATTAAAATAATACGTACAATACACGATTATCCCTTTCCTTATTCCCGACAATTGCGTATTATGCAAAATATATCTAATTCTACCGGTCATTTATCATCCTATATACAGATCAATATCAAACTATAAAAAACATATACACGTTGTCAACACACACCAAAACAAAACAGCACAACCAAAAACATGATCCCATATCAATCAAAATTTTGTTAACCATCCAAACCCCAACAGAAAATATTGGGTTCCTAAGTACAAGTACAATACAACATAAATTTTTTTTTTTTATTCAACCCCCAAACCCTTTGACAAAAAACTTAATATTCGAAAAAAACCCTCCCCCTTTTCAAAAAAGGCGTACATCTCTAAAAGGACAATTCAAATATCATATAAATCATTTGAAGTCTTGTTCGACTACAAGATTTGAACATCAAAACACATACACCAAAGTTACTTAACAAGGCTCAGCTATCTGCCAAATTTAAAAAACTGGATATAAAACAATTACCACAAACTCTGTTATAAATTATGAATATAATCCCCTCCCCAAAGGGCCCACAGTTTACAGTCTATACCCTATAAAACAATAAATATGGTCAGTGACCTTATATTTTAAACAATTAAAATTTGAACATCTACACATGTTACAAACATATCCATCACTCAAACATATAAAAGTTAAACATATATTTTTTTTTTTTTTTTCACCCCAATGGGGGAGTTAAAAAACGACCAAAACCAACCCCACCGTCCCAAAAACCCCTTTCCCACCCCCCCACCAACCTCACTCACCCCCAAACAACCTGAAACAAAACCCCCCCCCCACCTCCCCACACACCAAACCCCCAACCACCCCAAAACCCCTTATATTTGGGAACCAGCCCTAAACACCCCCTCTCCCTTCTAACAACTGTTTCTTTTAAAACCCCCATAAGCAGCCGGAAATTTAAAAACCCAAACCCTGCCAAAAAACCTCCTATTCCACTTTTTGTTTAAAATCCCCAGCCAAAGCATAATTAAAAACCTCCTATTTAAACCCTTCATACCCATGAAAAAAACACGAACTCTAACATTATATAAACCAAAGCTCTATGCACTTCCTCCCCCCACACCCCAAAGTCCAAACAAAGTCCCTTTTAACACTAAAAACCCCCCCCCAATCAATCCAACACCCCCCCCAAAAACCCCCCTTTCCCCTCCTCAAAAATATACCACGTGAAACGCCTTTTCCCATTCCCACACCTATCCAAGACCCACCCCCGTCCCATCTCGAACAACTGAGCTTTCACTGCCGTATCCCTTTAAGAATCTGAACCTGTTTCCCCACCCTAGGCCTCACCTTCCCCTTTTTTAACCCAAACCCCCAAATCTTTCCCAAATTATACAATGGATCACCTCCACCCCTGTCATCTTCTCCCTCACACTTCCCCTATCAATCTGCACCCCCCCTGGTCCCTCAACACCGGAGCCCGAACACCGCCCACACCCCCAAAGCCCTACCCCCACCATTTCCTAACCTCACCCATTCTGCCCACCCTTCTACCTCTCATCTCCCTTCATAAATTCCTGTTTTAAAAAAACATTTTTCAACCTTCTCCTCAATGGAATCAAACCCACCCCTCCATTTTTAACATTTGTCTCCCCACCTCCCTCTCAATCAATGCCTTCCATTCCCTAAATAAACCTAAGCACCCCCTTTTGTAGCCTTTTCACATCAGCATCTAATAATGGATAAACCGCTGTCTAAACCACAATTTACTAAAATTAAAACAAATGACCACCACCCTTTGCAACAGCGTTATGTCCCCCAACTCTCACCCCCTCATTCGCTTAAAAGCCGAATCCACCACTTCCTAATTCTTCTCTCTTGCTCCCCTGCCATCACTACAAAACATATCCCACAGATTTTTAAAGTTTCACACTTCCCAAAACCCTCCCTTAAACCCTCGTTCCCCCCTCCAACACCTCCCCAATGGGTGTGATTTACTTCAAACCCCTCTTCCGGGCCCTGAAAAAAGCTCCACCCTCCTCTAACCCATCTCAAACTCCCCCTGTTTTTATTAACAACGTAGTGTCATCTACATAACCTACTATCCCTCCCCTTCCCTTTCCCCCTTTTCCCCTTTACCCCTTAAACCCCTCGTTTTCCCCAAAAAGGACTTGGAAACAAGCAAAGAGGATCTGTGACAGAGGACACCCCTGTCTCAGTCCCCTTCCCCTGTTACCGCCCACCCAACCATCCCATTTATTTGTATCCTCATCAACGCCTCTGCATATAAAGTTCTTCCCATCCTACAATTTTTTTCCAAAACCTAGCCCCCAAGATATCTAACAGCACCCCCATTCACCCTGTCATAAGCCATCTGCCAATCCCGCCCCCCCCCCCCTCCTGATTTACTTCAATAAACTCTTTTTTTCTTGACCCTTCGAAAACTTCTCCCTGGTATCCCAAATTTCCCCCGTAAAATATTCCCCAAAACCCCTTATTCTATTAGCCAAAATCTTTGCAAATATCTTATAGTCAGTACACATGAGTGCAATGGTCCCATAGTCCAAACCTTGGGGTTTTTCATTTGGCACTAACCTCCCCCGTCCCAACACCCTCCATTCCCTTTTCCCTCATGTCATTGAAAACCCCGACTAGCACCCCTCTCAGCACCTGCCAGTTTGCATGTTTTCCCCCTAACCTCATACCTGGGATTTTTCCCCCCTTAACCCCTTTTAACCCCCTCCCAAACTTTTCTTGTTTTTCCCCCTCTATTCCTTTCCTATCATCCTCATTCAACCTTCTATTAATTCCCTAATTGGGCACCCCTCTCATCCCCTTTCCTCTTCTGCAAACTTCCTACCATACCAATCCGCATAACCAGTCATCCCCCCGGTATAACACTCTTCCCACCTAACCCCCCATCTCCTCTTCCACCTTTTCAGATGTCAGCAACATCCCTTCACCCTAAATTTCCCCAACACCCCCTAGCCTTATCCCCCTTAAAACCTCCTCCATCCCACTTGACCCGTAAAACATGAAACCCTCATATAATGTCTTTCAGACCCTTCTTACTCCCCCAACACCTCGCATGCCTTCCTTCCCCCCCCATTATCCCCCAATAAACCCCCAAAATTTTAAAATACCAAACAGCATCCTCCTTCCCACCTTCTCAAAGTCTCCTTTATCCCCCTTTTTCCCCCCTCATTCCACCACCCCGCCGCATGTACCCCCGCCCCCCCCCCTCCACAGACCCCCCCACCATCCCCCAAAAACCCCCATCCCCCACCCATTTAAAAATTGCCCCGTTGTTTCCAAAATCAGTATACCCTCACTGCCCCCCCAACCCGGCTAAACACCCTTTATCTGAAAACCCACATCCAAACATTCCCCTTTCTCAACCCTACCACTTCGAAACATAAAACCACCAATCTAGCCGCAATGCCCTAAAAAGTGAATTTACAGGCTCGCCCGCCCCCCCAAAGCATCAAAAACCCCCCCCATCCAAAAATTCCCGTAAAATCCTCAAAAACACCTTTCCCCCTTTGGGCCCCCGTCCCTAACCCTTTAACCCCATTCCCGTCTCCCCAAAAGATAAAATAAGATAAGATAAGATAAGATTTCTTCGGTTTTTAACCTGGAAGGTTAGCCACCCCGGGTAACCCCAAAAAGTCAGGCTATCGAGGACTGTCTGTCTTATTTCCATTGGGGCCCCAATCTTGTCCCCCCGGATGCGACCCACCAGCATCAACCCAGGTACCTTTTTTGCTAGGTGAACATGACAACAGGTGTAAGGGAAAAAAAGTCAAATGTTTCCACCCGCCGGGGAAACGAACCGGGGCCCCCCTGTGTGGCGGACTCAAGCCCCCAGACCCCGGGGCCCCCACCTGCGGCATAATTTATCCTCCGAATTGCCCTTGACCCTATTGTTTAAAACGCCGGCATATACACACCAATAAAAAACCCGGGCCTCCCCATTGACCCCCCTCACCATCTCCCCCCCCCCTCTTCCCCCGATGCAAGACAAAAAGGGGACGTGTCCCAATACCCACAACCCACCCCCCCTTTAACAAATCAGAACCTCCCCCAAAAAAACTGATATCCTTTCAACTTTTAAATTTCCCCCCCACACCTATAATTGTGCTCTTGAAAAAAACACATCTACCCTGTACCTAATCAATGTCACTTTACCCCCTTTTGTTTGGCCCCATTTTTTAAAGGGATTCAAATTTATACTTAAACACCGGGGAAAGGGAACGGTTGAGATTCCCTTTTTGGGTTTTGTTGTTTTTCTCCAAAAATTTGACCCTCCTCTCCCCCCCCTTCCTGTCACCTCCCCTCCCCCCCTTTTCCCTTATCACCCCCCCTACCTCTAGCTCTTGTCTGTTGTCCAACTACAACCAGACCAAATTTTCTTACCAGGTTCTGTGCTGGTGTGAGGACATCATTACCAGCCTCCTCCAGTTCTCTTCCTAGATTCTCCCCTTTTCTCTGGTCCCTTTACCTGCTATTGGCCCTCCCCCTGGAAATCCCCCCAGCTTTACCACACCCCCCTCCTGCTGCCTCACCACCACCCCCTTTTCCGGTTTCTCCAGAACCCCAATGCCACACACCTCACTGGTTACAAAAGGGAATGAACTGTTACAAAATAATGAACTCACAAGTTACAAAAGGGAATGAACTCAAGTTACAAAGGTAATGAATCCAAAATTACAAAAGGGAATGAACTCCAAATTTCAAAAGGAATGAACTCCGTTAAAGGATTACCTTCAAGGTAGATCTCTAAAGGGGAGTTCTAAAAGAGAGAAAAGAGCGAGAGAGAAAAGGAAAGAGAAAGAAATTAAAATTTAATTATTCGAATATTACTATCATCAACCAATCATAATTTTTGTTTAATATTCTTTGATAGTGGGAACCTCCAACACTAACAAAAAATTTTTTTCCCCCTATTATGTCCCTAACTAAAAGTAGTAGACAACATTTCATACAGAAATCGACAGGTTATCTTTTTAAACAAAACCTCTGTTACGACACTTAGGTTGGGCTAAGTTTTACTGTTGATTAATTGAGAAATTAAAAAAAAGTCTCCATTGGCCTTAATTTGTCCCAACTTTTTCTGCTCAATTTAATATCTAAAAAAACCCCTTTTGAGTCATCAAAGTTACAATGTGGGTTTTGGGTTTTTTAGTCAGAAATACAAGCCTTTGAACAGATTGACATTTTCAACACTGATTCGACAGAAAAAGAAAGTTTAATTATTTTAATTAGTCTATTATCATACTGACATTATGTATTTAAATGCAAGAAATGTAGAACACTTTTTTTTATAGGCTTCAAATTTTCCGTATCCTATTGTTTTGCTGTAAGGGGAATTTTCATTGGGGTGTGTATTTCTTTTTCCAATTTTGTAGTTCTTTCTCTTACACTTGTCCCGACCTATGCAGGAGCCAATTTCTATATGATAATGTGAGAACGCCTTCTCCCATCGACATAAAACTGTCCATATTCTTTTAACGCTCTTAGACAAAGCATTGATTGTCGCATCTTAAAATGGTTCAGTCTGGATCATTATCTTAGCGGGGGCTTCCATTCCTATACCCCACAGTGTAATTACGCCATTTCCATCCAGAATGAAAAGGAGGGTTTATTGTAGTGTACGGCCCAATTTAATATTTTTCACAAAAACTTGAATAGTATATATAGCATGCTGTGCAATATCTTGAATATGAATCCCAGCCTTTCATCCACCAAAGGAAACCATTTATTTTAAAATTTTCCCAGGACCTGGGTTTTTTAAAAGGTCTGTCTACACAAATGCTGATTTTATTAATTAAAAACAAACTTTTTTTCCAAGTTTCTTCTTTAATTGAAAAAATCGTAACTGGTATCAATTATATAAATGACAGTTTTAAAAACAACTTTTTTTTTAATGCCAATTCTGATAAATTGTACTGAATGAAACAGACCTCAGTGAATTGTCATAGGAAAGTTCGCCCGACTATTTTCTTAATTTTCAGTTAAATATTTTATGTTTTTATATTATAACGTATTTATTCGTTACGTAAATTTTCCCCCTAGCGCTTAGGGAAAAAAAGCAAAAACCCCTAGGGCCAAGTTTTCCCTTCAAAAAAATTAGATGGTCGTTATTTATATTTTTTATACGAAGGGCAAAAAATTCCATAAAAATACAACCATATTAATAGTAAATTTAAATATAAAAAATACAATCTACCATCAATATTACATACCCCAAAAACAGTGGTACAAATTTAAAAAATATATATCAACAATGGGGCTTCATAACACCCCCTCCCCTTCTGCGGAAAAAATCTATTATCTGTACTCTCCGAAACAGACCCTCCACATCTGGGGCCTTTACAGAAAAAATCTAAAGTACAAAAACAAAAAAATAACCTATGGCCTTAACTTACCCAAAATCCACCCACATATTAATCAAACACCATGAAGTCTTGCTCCAGCCACCACTCTTCTGGTTTGACTACACACCTCTTTTCCCTTTTGCCCTGGCATGGCTTGACTGACCAGGACTAATACCCCGGTTTCAGAACAAATCCTATCCACTGACATTATTTTAATGGCCCGGGTTTTTTTTATACATATTTTCTACAACCCCCGGGGTTTATCACATAAATGGGTACCTAATCCATTTTATTGGATTAGGGAAAAGAAGCCCTAAACCTGTTCTTTAAACTTTTTTCAATGCTGATTGAAATGGTTTATTTCTTCAGAGGGCATCAACAAACGCTGCAAGACGGGCAGGGTTCAAACACTCCGCTCTACAGACTTCGGGCCACATGACTAATTTCATGATCATGGCTTCCCCTTTTCTTCAACTCTAAAAATAGTTACAGTTCCCCCTTGGGTTAAATTTAGGCCTTTAAAAATATCAAAATTCAAAACATATATGTCACCATAGCCAGATATTCTTGCCGGTTTAGAAACGGCTTTGAAATTTTAGAAACCTTGTCGTGAGTAATTATTTTTCCCAAAGCCTCTTAAAATTTTTGAACTTGCCCCCCCATCCCCCCGCGGACCACAGGTTGGTAACGGCTGACCTGAGATAACAGAATTAAGGGCAGCTGTTTTTCAAACTACTAATTAACGAGCTTTGTTTAAAAAAATGGGTTTATTGGTTTCTGTGGGGCTTATAAAGACTTCTGACGGGCTTCGAACATTCAACTTTTTTGTAACATACTTGAGGAAGGTTCATATTAGTTTAGGACGGTGTAGGTGAATTCGTTTTCTTTGACCCTTTAATCTTCATTGTATATCTTTTTTGAAGCTTGGTACTGTTATTTCACTGCGCTAATATCCCCCTTTTTTTCCTTCTCCCCAGGTAAAATTGTTTTATTTTTATCCCTTTCCAGACCCCAATGGAAATAAGTCACTCTGATTTTTTGGGTTATCCTGGTTCTCTACACATATGCTGCTATGTATGATAATCTATGTAACTGTATTTGTGTATACCTAAAAAACTTCTTACTTACTTACATCGCTACCCCACTTTCATAAAATAAAACAAATTCTGATTTGAACAAAATATTAAGTTAATGCCTTTTTTTTTTTGGTTTTCCCTCACTTTGGGTCAGCACAGTTGTTTGACTCATTTTGTTTGGGTTTTTGATTGCGTTCCAATTTTAACAGTTTTTGTGTTTTTTTTATTTGTATTGTTTCTCATTGGTGGGGGTTGGGAAGGGTACATTTCTAAAAAACCCGACTGAGTTGCTGTAAAACTCTGGGGGGATCTTAATAAAGTATTTAAAAAGGGATATTATTTTAAAAGGAAATTTATACGTCTTATTGTTTGTTTATTTTGCTCCCCCTGGTGTTGGTTCATCAGGCCCCTCAACCCCTCCGGGGAATTTTAAAAATTAATCTCTCTCTCTCTTTAGATAAATTTTTCCCTCTGACAACCTCGATACCCACCGCCTCCCCACTGATGTATGTCTCCCTCACGTCTCTCACCAACCATGCGTGACTTACCACTGATGTAGCTTTTTTCCAAACCGTTTTTAATGTGATGTATATCTTTTGAGCAGGACAATTTTTTTTTTTTCCAAAAAACCCATTTTCTCTGAATCTTTTCAGCACTATAACATCCCTTTTCCCCAACAAATGCATCCTTTCTTATCTTTATCTTTTTTACTACAAATACTTTAAATGGTATACAGTCCCTGAATCAGTGACATTACTATATAGAAAGTCCTTGTTTGCTGAGCATTTCGGGCAGATTAGGTCAGTGCCCTGGGATGCGACTCACACCAGTCGATTAACACCCAGGACCCATTTTATGAGGGGGAACTTAGACAACGGGTTTGGAAACACGCCCAATGTTTCTCCCCTGGCGGGGAATCGAACCCGGGCCCCCGCCGTGAAGCGAAGTTTGCCCCAGGACTAAAATGGGATTTTCTCAGCATGATGCATTGCTTTCTTTGTGTTTTCTAATCCATAGTATTCTAAGACAAAATATTTTTTAGTGCAGATACATGGCTGAAGTATGGTTTCCAACATAACTCATGGACTCGGCTTTCTCTGATGCAAAGCATTCTCAACATATAACTCATTTTTTGATGCAAAGTTTCCCTTTTCCCACTGACATACAGACTGCTATAACTTTTTTAAATTTATCGGTGACTTTCTTAGTGCTGAGACACATCTTTTCACCACTAAAAAATGACTTTTAAACAGCAGTTCATGGCTACCTAAGTATAACTTTTCTAACAGATATAATACCTTCTCAGAACTGATGTATAGCTGCCACATGACTCATAGTATTTTGTGATAGGGATTGTCTAACTAATGCACAGTTTTTCAGCACTACAAAAAGCACTACCCTACTTTCTGTGATCCCCCTTGTCGTCAAATGATTTCAATATGTTTTGTTTTGATGTTACCCCTTGTTTTCAAAAATTCCAGTTGATGTTTTTTAAGTCTTTTCTGAAGAACTTGTTAATTACGATTTACCTTTTCTAGTTCCTACTACCATTTAAAATTATTAAACTTTGATTTAAAAATATGTGACAGGGTTAGTACTAAACCCCCAAGAACTCGAGTCTTGTCACCCAAGCATCGAGCCTTCCCCGCTCGGCTCTGAGGACGTGGAAGGGCCCGACGTACCTGGGTTTACCTGGGGGAGTTCCGGGGGCAACGCCCCCGGCCCCCTCTGTCACCGGGCCCCGGGAAAACGGGGCCCCATCAACCAGGCTGTTCCCGGGCCCCCGCAATCCCGTACGAACCACAGCCTGGCTTCAGGTACCGACTTCAGGGCCTGTCCCGTGCCTGCGAAGACAGCCAGGGTCAATGGTAATCCCCCGTTTCTGGGAGGCAGTTGAGCAGTCTTCCCCTGACACTTATTGTGTTTTTTTCCCCGTGTAGTACCCTGCTTTTCATTGGGGGGTGTTACATCATCGCCCAGTCTTTTTCTTTTTAGGGAGTGACTTCGTGTGCAAGTTTTGGACAACCCCCTGGACTTTCCAAATGTATA
>WNWK01057559.1:0-10704 GCA_009830355.1 Cherax destructor
CAGAACTAGAATAAACTCAATCAATTTCTTTAGCATTAAGTACTTAGTGAATAAGTCTCTAGAATAAAGTGCCCCTAATGCCATGGCATGCCAGTGGCTCTCCTTGCATTACAGTTTTATAATTGTTTTATAATTGTAACTACCAATAACATTGTACACTTGTAACATGCATTGAAATAAAAATTATTATTATTATTATTATTATTACTTACTGAATGACTTGACTGACTTACTGAATGACTTGACTGACTTAATGAATGACCTGACTGACTTACTGAATGACTTGACTGACTTACTGAATGACTTGACTGACTTACTGAATGACTTGACTGATTTACTGAATGACTTAAAGTTAGACACTCAGTACAACCATCGACTTCAGTTCCAGAACCTCTACTATCCACCTCAGCCCAGTAGGGCCACAGCATAACTCTCCACTCTCTTCACAATCATCCACAAACACCAGCACCCACAATTTAACCCTTAAACTGTCCACACGTAGATATACGTTCACGTGCGTACTGCCCCGAACGTAGATCTACGTTTTATTTTTCATTCATTCAAATTTAGGCGATAGGCCTGAGTCGCCTGGGACATGAGAGAATGGGTCTGCGCACTCAGTGTGCGCAGTATGAAAAATCGGGACGCCAGGGTACCGCATGGTAGCTCCAGTTAGTTTCATCTCCATCTTGGGTCAACATCATGGCAAACCCCCGTGATTCACTCACGCCTCGTCGTATTAACACACTACTATTCCCGGAAAGTGAAACAGAACGCGAGTTTAGTGAATTAGACAGTGATATAGCCACTAATAATCAAGGAATTAGTGAAACTATTGATGAGAACCCAGATGACCCTCAGCCCATCACCTCTGGGGTGACCAGTGTGGACAAGGGTCTTAGCAGGTCATGTTCCAAAACCCCTGCCACTGACAGTGATAATGAAGGAGAGTATGCTGGGATGGAGGAAGAAGTGGTGGGTGGCACGATGCCTGGACCACATGGCGCGGTGTGTGGACAGACAAAGGACCATGAGGCACCCTCTCAACCATGTGCTGGCCCCACTCCCGTCCCTCCTTCTGCTCCCCCACGTCCCATGCCACAGGCCCACCCTGCACCATCTGATCGTGAATGGAATTGGACTGAACATACACCATTCGTGCCACATCCTTTCAATTTTGATGGCAGTGGAAGTGGCATCATCCCACACTGTCCCATCACAAATGAGTCTACAGAGTTAGACTATTTTCAACTATACTTTGATGAGCCGATAATGAAACTGATTGTTACCCAGACCAGCCTGTACTACCAGTATACAAAGGACCATGTAGATGTTACAGAATCGTCACGGCTGCGCAGGTGGAAAGATACAACTGTGGCTGAAATGTATTTATTCCTTGGCACTGTCATGCTTATACCACATACATATAAGAACAATATAGAAAACTACTGGTCCACAGACCACTTCATTAGCACTCCAGTCTTCCGTGACCTCCTTCCCTGCAACAGATTTATTCTGTTGCTAAGAATGATGCACTTCTCTGACAGGAATACACCAAACCGAAATGACCTCCTCTACAAAATCCGGGAATTGTTTATGTATCTCAAGCAAAAATTCAGTGCCTACTTTTATCCATTCAAGAACATTGTTGTTGATGAGACCTTGGTTCTGTTCAAGGGACGACTGTCATTCAAACAATATATACCAAGCAAACGTAATCGCTTCGGTATAAAACTGTTTGTTATGTGTGACTGTGAGACTGGTCTTGTGTTGGATGTCATTATCTACACAGGAAAAAATACACTCGATGATACCAGGAGCATGTTGGGCATTTCTGGTGATGTTGTTCGCAAGACGATGCAGCCATACCTTGGCAAAAGCCATACATTGTTCACAGACAACTAGTACACAAGCCCTATGCTCGCTGATTTCCTACGTGTGAACAATACTGATATATGTGGAACAGTGAGAAGAAATAGAAAACACATGCCAAAGTTCACTGGAGGAAGTGTAGTGCAGGCGTTTCATGCCAATGACATCATGGCATGACAAACGGGACGTGACATTGCTGTCAACCATCCACAGGAACGAGATGGTACAGACAAACTGAGCAGGTTCAACAATGAACCTATTGAAAAGCCAGCTGTTGTCATCGACTATACACACAATATGCGACTAGTCGACAAGTGTGACATGATGATAGGCTTTGTTGACTGTGTGCGTAGGAGTCGCAAGTGGTATATAAAAGTGTTTTTCCACCTTGTTGACATTGCAATGCTCAATGCCTTCAACATGTACGAAATAAAGACTGGGAAGCGACAATGATATGTGGAATTCCCCCTAAATGTCATCAAGCAGATAGCGAGAAAGTATGGTACCACACCTATACCTGCCACTCCACAGCGACCTGTCACCCCACAACAGCGACCTGTCACCCCACAACCAGAAGGGGAAGTGCCCAACCGAATAATCCCTAACTGTCACTGCCTGATACCATTACCATCTACTCCAAAGAAGAAGTACTCTCAGAAAAAAGTGTGTTGTGTGTGCTTACAGTAAACAGCGACCCCAAGTGTGAAAAGACACACGATACATGTGTCAGCAATGTGGAGTGGCACTCTGTATGAATCCATGCTTCTTAGAGTATCATACAGTGGTGGACTTCTAGAAACATAAATGGGACCTGTAAATACCTTGTATATATATGTAAACAATAGTAAGTGATTTTAGGTAGTAGGTTGGTAGACAGCAACCGCCCAGGGAGGTACTACCGTCCTGCCAAGTGAGTGTAAAACGAAAGCCTGTATTTGTTTTACATGATGGTAGGATTGCTGGTGTCTTTTTTCTGTCTCATAAACATGCAAGATTTCAGGTATGTCTTGTTACTTCTACTTACATTTAGGTCACACTACACATTCATGTACAAGCATATGTATATACACACACCCCTCTGGGTTTTCTTCTATTTTCTTACTAGTTCTTGTTCTTATTTCCTCTTCTCTCCATGGGGAAGTGGAACAGAATTCTTCCTCCTCCGTAAGCCATGCGTGTCGTAAGAGGCGACTAACATGCTGGGAGCAAGGGGCTAGTAACCCCTTCTCCTGTATATATTACTAAATGTAAAATGGGAAACTTTCGTTTTTCATTTTGGGCCACCCCACTTCGGTGGGAAACGGCCGACGTGTTGAAAGAAAGAAAGAAGTAAGTGATTGAACCAGGTGTACAAATTCATTTATCAGTGTGAACATGTGTGTTAGTGACAGTATGATTACTAATTCAGTACCAAACATTTGTGTCTAAACAAGAATTGGCAATGAAATCAAAAGATCTGCATCAAAACATTATTATCATAGCATGAAAACAACAGAAAATTGAAAAAAATTGAAAAAAAAAAGATAAATGTTTATTGTTTCTGCAAGCGGCAGTGCTCCATGTTGCTGACACCACATCATATAGCACCAACTTCGCGGGCTTATATCTCGGTAAGTACTAGCTCTAAATTTTTTTTTTTAGCCTATCCTATTTCTAAAAATGCGCTCTTCATTTAAAAAAAATATATATATTTTTTCAAAATATTCGGAGCAGTACGCAGGTGAACGTATATCTACGTGTGGACAGTTTAAGGGTTAAGGTAAATACTATTATTTCTGTTACATTTGTAGTCTTAAGCAGTAAAAACAACATAATACATCCCGATAATGAACTACAATTACATATTCACTTTTATTTTTGTAAGATCTGTTGGTCTAAAAAAAACTTGTTTGGCTTTTTGGGGACTCCTAGGAACGTAACCCTATTTTTCCCATAATTTCTTTTAATTATCTAACACAACATTTTCAGGAACGTAACTACCGTGCTAAGTGATGATCTACTGTAAATGGTGCAAAGGTGACATTAAAATAATATCAAAGATGGTTGACGCAAACCCACTACCATTATAGTATGCTCCTTGCTTACCAACGAATTCATTTACCGACGTGGTCTTAGGAACAGAACTCCGTCGTTATGTGAGAGGCTGTATTTTAAGGGTACTTTGTCAAAAGACTTTACAACAGCTGTACAGTGGACCCTTGAAAATTATCTCCCTTGAAGATCAGCGAATTTGAAAATAGGCCACTTTTTCCGGCAAAATATTGACTTGATAATCATCCGTTGGCTTAAAAATCGGCGGTCATCTGATACGCGTCCGCGTGACCTCCCAGCCGCCTGGGCACATAAACACCCCATTGATCGTCAATGTGCCATTGTTTACCAGCGAGTGACCGCCACCCACGCATTCATACCATACATTTTTTCATTATTCCATTCGTTTTAGTGCTTGCAACTGCTAAATAAGCCACCATGGGCCCAAAGAAAGCTGCTAGTGCCACTCCTTTGGTAAAGAAAGTGAGAAACACAATAGAAGTAAAGAAAGAGATCATTGAAAAATATGAAAGTGGTGTACGTGTGGGGGAGCTCTCTAGGATGTATGGGAAGGCCCATTCAACCATCACTTCCATCTTGTTGAAGAAAAAGGAAATCAAGAAAGCTGATGTTGCAAAAGGGGTGAATATGCTAATAAAAAAGAGATTGCAAATAATCGAAGAAGTTGAGAAGTTGTTGCTTTTGTGGATCAGACAAAAAGAGTTAGTGTTACACAGTCAATAAAGAAAAGTCCTGGAACAAGTGCTGATGTTGATGAATTCAAGGCCAGCAAAGGCTGGTTCGAAAATTTCAAGAAGCGAAGTGGCATACACAATGTTGTAAAGCATGGAGAAGCTGCAAGTTCTGACAAATGTGTGGCTGAAAAATTTGTTCAGGAATTCAAGGGGTACATAGAGGTTGAACAATTCAAACCCCAACAAGTGTTCAGTTGTGACGAAACAGGCCTCTTTTGGAAGAAAATGCAATGCAATGTGGACTAGGATGGAAAGATTTGTGGAGGAGCATCACCCTGACAAAGCTGTTGCAGGCCGTGTATGTGACATGTTCAATGACAATGTCTGGTCACATTTTTGGGACATTTTAAAGAACCGCCAGAAACAGACCTTTCTGGACAGTTATTTTGCAAGAAAGGAATCCAGTGACTCTCAACCTGGTTCTAGTGGCATTAAAAAAAAAGAAGGGAAGTAACCCCAGAAAAGGACTTGGTACCTGAAGTGTTAATGGAAGGGGATTCCCCTTCCAAACACTAGCAACACCACCTTCCTCTCCCCTCCTTCCTTCTTCCACACATCAACAACTCTTCAATAAAGGTAAGTGTCAATTTATTACTATTTTATACTATGTACAGTATATATATCATTGTTTTCTGTATAGATAAATGTACATTTTATGTAAAAAAATTCTTTTTTACATACTTTTGGGTGTCTGGAATGGATTAATTTGATTTACATTATTTCTTATTGGGAAAATGGTTTTGAAAGTCGTCCATTTTGAAAATAGGCGGACTCTCAGGAACGGATTTTGGACGATTTTCAAGGGCCCACTGTATATATATATATATATATATATAAAAAAAAATTCTACTAAAAAGTGATTAGTACTATAAATACTTATTATAATGAATGACACAAAATCAGTCATATCTGGTCCTAAGATTAAACCTAAATGCAGCATTAGAAGTTATGAATGCAATGTTTTTGAACCTTACACACACAACCAGCACATATAAAAAGAGAGGAGCTTACGACGATGTTTCGGTCCGATTTGGACCATTTACAAAGTCACACTTGTGCCTTTTTTGTTATTTTTGAACCTTGTTGGGTGTTATGTGGAAACTGCCCTTGACTAATTGCTCACTGTATTTTATTTATTGCAATAATTGTAAATTGCTATATCTAATTATATATGAATCTTAACTATAATTCCTTTTAAAGAAAACCTACTATCTGCCACTTAACTAACAGTGAACATTGTGTTTACCTGGAGTTTACCTGGAGAGGGTTTCGGGGGTCAATGCCCCCGCGGCTCTGTCTGAGACCAGGCCTCATGGTGGATCAGGGTCTGATCAACAAGGCTGTTACTGCCGGCCGCACGCAAAATGACGTACGAACCACAGCCCGGCTGGTCAGGCACTGACTTTAGGTGCCTGTCCAGTGCTTTCTTGAAGACAGCAAGGGGTCTATTGGTAATCCCCTTTATGTATGCTGGGAGGCAGTTGAACAGTCTTGGGCCCCGAACACTTATTGTGTTGTCTCTCATCGTACTCGTGGCGCCCCTGCTTTTCATAAAGGGGAATGTTACATCTGATGAGTCTTTTGCTTTCATAGGGAGTGATTTTCGTGAGCAGGTTTGGTACCAATCTCTCCAGGACCTTCCAAGTGTATATTATCATGTATCTCTCTCACCTGCATTCCAGGGAATACAGATCAAGGACCTTCAACATTTCCCAGTAATTTAGGTGCTTTATCGTACTTATGTGTGCTGTGAAAGTTCTTTGTACGCTCTCCAGGTCAGCAATGTCGCCAGCCTTGAAGGGGGCCGTTAGTGAACAGCAGTATTCCAGCCTAGAGAGAACAAGCAATTTGAAGAGTGTCATCATGGGCTTGGCATCCCTAGTTTTGAAGGTTCTCATTATCCATCCTATTATTTTCCTAGCCGATGAGGTAGATACATTGTTGTAGTCTTTCAAGGCGAGATCCTCTGACATTATCACTACCAGGTCCTTCACATTTCTTTTTCGCTCTATTGTATGGTTACAATTTGTCATATACCCTGATACATTTTTTATTTCCTCAAATTTTCCATATCTGAGTAGTTGAAATTTCTCCTCGTTGAACTTCATATAAATACAATTTTTTTTTCCATTTTTTTAGCATCAAACATTAGCAAGAACAAGACTGAATTTGCAATTGTCACCAATAAGTGTGTACATACAGCATCTGGATTCCTTCTGCCACAACCTCAGTATTATTATTACAATTATAACTAAGCACTAAACACACTAGGGTCATACAGTGCTGTACATAGCACACCATTTTGAATGCAGCAGTCACCTAATTGTGTGGTATGAACCTTGGTAAGTGATACTGACATATGGTTTCAAAAAGACACATGTACATATTTATGATCAGAAGTGATCAAGGTCCCAGGATTGAAATATTTTCTAACAAATATGTCCTAGTTTTTACTCAAGTGTCTTTTTTAAACTTAACTCTGTGTCATGTAAACACGTCTCCACACATACTGTATCTCATACTTCATACAGGGCTGACACTAGGAGCTTTATTTGGACCCATGGTAGCTTATTTGGCAGTTGCAAGCACTAAAAACAGTGGAATAATGACAATATACTGGTATGAATGTGTGGGTGGCATGGGTGGTGGTCGCTTTCGCTTGTAAACAATAGCACACTGACGCTCCCTGGAGTGCCCGCACAGCTGGGCCACGCGGACGCGTTCGGGACGAATATCAGTGTACAGGGCAGCGGCAGCGACAGTGGCACCCAAGCTCTGTTATTTTCTTCTCCAGCCAGAACCCACCAACGCTTCTATGATGGCCTAATTGCGGAACTGCTGCACTAACGCACCTAGACCCCAGAATGACTCAAGAATACCAACAGTAAGACCACCTACTCGAAAAATTATTGATCCAAGTGGAGAGTGCCATTCAAACTCAAAACACAGCCCGCTGCCAGACGAGCACCCACAACAAGCTCTGAGCAACTATAGCTTCTACGTCCTATCTACAACATCCCCTGTACTACTATGAGACCTAATAACAGAAGAAGCAGCAAGAAATCACCAAGATCTCGACTATTTCATTTGACTACCCAGAAGGACGCCGGTGCATCACCCACCCCACCACCACCCCAGGCAACATGTCAACAAACACAATGGCTGACTCTCCCTCACCCTACTCAACCACCACCCATGACGACGGGACAGCAACAACACCAATCATGACTGAATCTCCCTCAAACCACACTGCCTTCAAAGGATTTGACCCATCTGAAATGATCTCAGATATGACAAATGATCCTGTCACTCTTAAGTCATACATCACCACCTTAACTGAGGAAAACATGCATCTTCGTACAACACTATCTAAGCATGAAACTAAGTTAGCCCACCTTTAAAGCAAGATCCTAAGCTTTGAGCAGAAGTTTACATCAGCTGGAATGGCTGATTTTGGAAAGACCCTTCAATCAGTCATAGCCAGCCATACAGACCAAATAACATCCTTAAACACGAAGGTTGAAGATGCTGTCAAGAACTGGAAGACCAACATGGATACCCAGCTGACCGACTATTTTTCTAACCAAGATAAAAATGAGCAAGATAAGTTATCCAACGCGGTAATAATTAGCAGTGCACTCTTTCCAAGTGGCATAAACCATACCAACTGCAAAGATGCTGCTCTTCAGACCATAAAAGACCACTTAAATTTAGTAGTACCAGCATCTGAAATAACAGAATCACGATTACTTGGCACACAAGGTAGAAAAAAGAGTGTTATGCTTAGATTTCACACGATAGACAGTAAAACCAATCTTATTAAAACATCAATTAGTGCAAAAAAAGATCTTTATGTAAACGAGTGCCTCACAAAAAAACGTCAGAACCTCCTATACAGAGTAAGAAAGCTTAAACATGAGAATAATGACAAAATCCACCAGTGCTTCACACGGGAAGGGAAAATTCTAGTTAAGAAAACAAATGTAGGCCGTGCCCTACTATATCACGAATGAAAATGAACTGTCCAAATTCCTTCGAGATGCTAACCTTACAGAGACTGAACAATTTCAATGACCTAATCCTTAGGTCTGCGTTAGTGCAACAGTTGTACTAGTAACTGCAACCTCACAATCTTATATTTCTACAAAACTGATTGTATATTAATGTAATTAATTTAAATTGATATTAACCCTTTGGGGGCCCAAGGGGGTCTCTGAAACTCGTTCTCAGGGCCCACAAATTTTAAAAAAAAAAAAAAAAAAAAAATTTTTAAGGAATGATAGAAAAATTTTTTTCTGATCAAAAACCCCAAAAAATTTATGAAATTTGAGAAAAAAAGGAAATGCTTTGGAAGTTAGCGGTAGCCATGAAAATTTTTGGGGGGATTTCGCCCCTTTGAGCCCTTTTTTTGGCTTTCCGATGTTTCAGTCTACAAAAATTATAGCTATTTCCAGAACTCCTTTTTTTTATCGATTAATTCCCACAAAACCGCCATTTACCAATTTCAACTACATAAAATAGGGGTCAGAAAATGGCAATTTGCCAATTTCACACAGATTTAAAACGATACCAATTTCAAAATGGGACCCATAATAAACAAGAAAACTTTCCCTGGCCCCAAAAAAATAACATCTTTTTGTTCATTAGTTACGTCCCCGGGCCCCCTCTTACATTACTTTTGCTTTCCATTTTAAATTTTTTATTCTCAAAAAAAAAATAGAAGATTTATTGTTATTAAAAATGATCATTGTAAAAAATGGTATAAAAAAATATCAGAGCACTTGTGCATGAATATTTGACTCGCCAGTTGATTAAAACCATGGTGGATTTTTTTATTAACATCATCAAAATCCGAACATTTTTGCTTCTTTTGGAAACTCCCAAATTTTAAGGTACTTTTTTGTCAAACCAATCAAAATCATTTTATTTCTGTTAAAAATCTTCCATTCTATCAAAATAGAACAAAAAAAGAGAATACAAAATAAAAAACCATACGAAAATAGACTTGAAAAACGGGTGTTTTAAACCAAAAACACGGTCAGGTTTTTTTTTTTTTTATGCATGTGTGGGGCAGGAATTTTTTATACTCTTAACACACCGCACGGGCCCATTCTATCACATCCCCCAAACCCGCCTGTTTTTTTTTTGATTTGAGGGCGCTGGGTTAGGCTTTAGTCGCCAAAAACCCCGGGGGCCCCGAAAACGTCCCAAAACGACCAAAAAACCCCCCAAAAAGGGGTTTAAAGAATTTAAATTCATTTTGTTTTAAAATCTGCTACCTCACTATACTAAATTTCCTACTAAATATAATTTCAACCTATTTTTTTAATATATATATATATATATATATATATATATATATATATATATATATATATATATATATATATATATATATATATATATATATATATATATATATATATATATATATATTTTATATATATATATATATATATATATATATATATATATATATATATATATATATTTTATTTTATATATATATATATATATATATATATATATATATATATATATATATATATAAAAATATATATATATATATATATATATATAAAAAATATATATATATATATATATATATATATATATATATATATATATATATATATATATATATATATATATATATATATATATATATATATATATATATATAAAATATATATATATATATATATATATATATATATTATATATATATATATATATATATATATATATATATATATATATATATATATATATATATATATATATATATATATATATATATATATATATAAAAATATATATATATATATATAAAATATATATATATATATAAAATATATATATATATATATATATATATATATCTATCTATCTTTTAACTTATCTGAACCATTTCTTTTTTTTTTTTATTTTTAATACATATCTATCATTACCAAATTTTTTTCCCAACCCCAACTATTTACAGATTGGGAATTTTCTTTTTACTTGAAATTTAATTACAACCTTTTCACTATTGTTTTTCTTTTTT
>WNWK01057560.1:0-10703 GCA_009830355.1 Cherax destructor
TCGTGTCGAGACGACACGCGGTAGGTGGCCGAGCGGATGTAAACAGCCTACCCAGAGGCTGTTTCAAACTGCGCGGCACTATGGTGCTGCCCTCTATAGGCCTATCAAGGTCGGGCTGGTCAGCCATGCTTCTCTCTCACTTCTACGGCCTACCTCACTGAACCAGGTTCTACCCAACTGGCTCCCGGTCCCCTCGCACTCTGTCCCCGTGTATTCCTACACCTTGCCATTAATAAACTGAGTCTAGTCATCGGCCGTATCTCTGCACCTACGCTACCATTCTACTGCCCAAAGTAAGCAGCCAAGAAGTTAGACTTAACACATTTCATCTGTATTATGTTAAAAATTAATATCTCTGGCTTCCTGATATCTTTGTTGAAGTTACAGCTGTAAATCTTTTTTTTACCATTCCTTATTGTGTACAATTTGTTCATGTTTGTTATTCCACAGGTTGAGAGAATGTGGGTGGTGCATCTCTTGGCAGTTGAGTTAGTGTGATGAAACCCACCAGTGAGTGGACTTGCCTCGGACAACAGTGTGCAGTTAGTGTGATGAAACCCACCAGTGAGTGGGCTTGCCTCGGACAACAGTGTGCAGTTAGTGTGATGAAACCCACCAGTGAGTGGACTTGCCTCGGACAACAGTGTGCAGTTAGTGTGATGAAACCCACCAGTGAGTGGACTTGCCTCGGACAACAGTGTGCAGTTAGTGTGATGAAACCCACCAGTGAGTGGACTTGCCTCGACAACAGTGTGCAGTTAGTGTGATGAAACCCACCAGTGAGTGGACTTGCCTCGGACAACAGTGTGCAGATGTCTCCAGACAATAGTAGTATAAGTATAATCATTTATTATATCTTCTTAGTATAAGGGAGAGCTTTATCAAGGCACAATAAACTCCCATGGTATAAAGTATTGATATATAAAGACTGCTTTATATTTTTGTTACTGGTCCTTCTTGACTTACTATGGGGTTATGTGCTGATGAACCCATTGTAAGTTGAATATAATTTTTTTTTTTTTAACACATCGGCCATTTCCCACTGACTGTAAATACCATTAATGAAAAGTAAATATGTAAATGAATATAAGTTTATCCTATCAGTTAATGTACAATACCCTAAAAAAAAGTTTACAATTTTATCACACCATCATAAAATTGTAAAGTGCGGAGCATCTGGAGGAAACAGTATTTAATACAAGAAGCACAGCCAATAGCATTGAAAACTCACTTGGAGAGAAGGTCGATACAAGTTTGCTGTACATGCAAAATGTTGCTCTACACATTACTGGTAAGCTTGACTTTCCATAGGTACAAATAAGGTTCCCAATCAAAGGTTAGATGACAGTAAATCTGCCATTTTTTAATGAATTTGAGGTAAAATGTAATAATGTTGGTAGAATATAGTTTTGGAGTGGTTGGTACTTTTATTCAATAGATTTATGAAAGAGGGAAGGTACCTAGGATTGTCAGAGTGTGTATAATTCCTGTATATAAAGGGAAGGGGAACAAAAGAGTTTAAAAATTATAGGAGAATAAGTTAACTGAGTATGCTAGTTAAAGTGTATGGTAGGAATTAGAGGTAAGACAGAGAGCAGGATCACAGATGATCAAGGAGGCTTTAGAATGGGTAGGGGATGTGTAGATCGTGTTTACATTGAAGCATATAAATGAACAGTATTTACATAAAGGTATGGAAGTTTTCCTAGGTAGTAGGTTGGTAGACAGCAGCCGCCCAGGGAGGTACTACCGTCCTGCCAAGTGAGTGTAAAACGAAAGCCTGTAATTGTTTTACATGATGGTAGGATTGCTGGTGTCTTTTTTTCTGTCTCATAAACATGCAAGATTTCAGGTATGTTTTTTTACTTCTACTTACACTTAGGTCACACTACACATTCATGTACAAGCATATATATATACACACACCCCTCTGGGTTTTCTTCTATTTTCTTACTAGTTCTTGTTCTTATTTCCTCTTATCTCCATGGGGAAGTGGAACAGAATTCTTCCTCCGTAAGCCATGCATGTCGTAAGAGGCGACTAAAATGCCGGGAGCAAGGGGCTAGTAACTCCTTCTCCTGTATATATTACTAAATGTAAAAGGAGAAACTTTCGTTTTTCCTTTTGGGCCACCCAGCTTCGGTGGGAAACGGCCGACGTGTTGAAAGAAAGATGGAAGTTTTCATTGCATTTATGAATTTAGAAAAAGCATATGATAGGGTGGATAGGGGAGCAATGTGGCAGGCAGATGGTGCAAGTGTATAGAAAAGTAGTAAGTTACTAAATGCTGTAGAGAGTTTTTATGAGGATAGTGAAGCTCAGGTTAGGGTGTGTAGAAGAGAGGGAAATTACTTATCAGTAAAAGGAGGTCTTAGACAGGGATGTTTAATGTCACCATGGTTGTTTAACATATTTATAGATGGGGTTGTAAAAGTAGTAAATGCAAAATGGGAGTTGAAATTTACTTTTTGTTGTTGATACTGTCCTTTTGGGAGATTCTAAAGAGAAGTTACAAATGTTAGAGGGCATGTAAAGGAAGAAAGTTGAAAGTGAACATAGATGAGAGTAAGATGATGAGGGTATCAGTCAAGTTAGGTAAAGAAAAATTGGATGTCGCATTGGAGGGAGATAGTATGGAAGAAGTGAATGTGTTCAGATATTTGGGAGTTGACTTATCAGTGGATGGGTTTATGAAGGACATAGTAAACCACAGAAATGATGAAGAAAAAAAGGTGAGTGGTGCATTGAGGTGTCTGTGGAGACAAGGAAAGTTATCCATGGAAGCAAAGGGAATGTATGAAAGTATAGCGGTACCAACACTCTTATGTGTGTGAAGCATGGGTTGTAAATGCTGCAGTGAGGAGGAGGCTGTTGTGCCTAAAGGGAATGTATGGTGTAAATATTATGAAGGAGGGGTGTTAATGTTGCAGTTTTGTAGCTGTAGTGTAAGCATGCCTCTGGCAAGACAGTGATGGAGTGAATGATGAAAGTTTTTCTTTGTCAGGCCACCCTGCCTTGGTGGGAAACGGCCTATGTGTTAATAAAAAAATAAATAAATAAATTCATATTGTGGAAATTAGGTGGTGTGAAGTTACTAAAGGTATTATTCAGAGGGCTGAAGAAGGGTTTTTGAGGTTTGGTCATTTAGAGAGGATGGAACAAAGAATGACTTGGAGGGTGTATAAATTTGTAGTGGAGGGGAGGGTCATCCTAGGAAAGGATGGAGGGAGGGGGTGAAAGAAGTTTTGTGTGCAAGGGAACATAAGAAAGGAGGAACACTGCAAAAGGCCTACTGGCCCATACTTGGCAGGTCCATGTCAAAACCAACCCACCAACAAAAATATTTGTCCAACCTATCCCCGTCCAAGGAACAAACCCCGACAACCCCCCCCCCCAACAATTGTGCAAGTCCCGTTCAAATCCAACCCTTCTCACTCACAAGAAAACAGAAATAAGGAACACTGCAGCAAGCCAACTGGTCCACGCTAGGCAGGTCCCCCTAAAACCCAAAACCAATCCCACAAACAAAAACTCCTACCCAACCCACCTACTCCATCCATGGAATATGCTTTGATAATCAGGGCATTATAAAACAGGGTACTGGAAGAGCTGGAGCACCTGGTTCATCACAAAAGCACCAAAGGAGCTGAAGCACCTGGTCCATCACCAGGGCACTGAATAAGCCGAAGCACATGATCCATCACCAGGGTGTTGAAGGAGATGAAGCACCTGGTCCATCACCAAGGTATTAAAGGAGCTGAAGCACCTGGTCCATCACCAGGGTACTGAGGGAGCCAAAGCACCTGGTCCATCACCAGGGCACTGAATGAGCCTAAGCACCTGGGCCATCACCAGGGCACTGAGGGAGTCAAAGCACCTGGTCCATCACCAGAGCACTGAATGAGCCGAAGTAACTGGTCCATCACCAGGCCGTTGAAGGAGCAGAAACACCTGGTCCATCACCAGGGAACTGAGGGAGCCGAAGCACCAGGTCCATCACCAGGATACCGTTGGAGCCGAAGCACCTGGTCCTTCACCAGAGCACTGAGGGAGCGGTCAACTCTCATAGTACGATAAGGAATAGGATACCAAGTACTGATAAGGAATAGGATACCAAGTACTGGCCAAGTACTGGATATTAATTCGTTAGAAAACATTCAGCGTAGAATAACTAAATTAATACATAGCATTATAAATCTTACGTATGAAGAAAGATTGAAGACCCTAAAATTACATTCACTTGTGAAATTAAGACACATGTGCAACATCTGGGTATCTTTATAGTAGACGTTTCGCCATCCAGTGGCTTTATCAATACAAAATTCTAGGACATAATATGAAGAGTAGAACTATATACAAAAGATGAGGTAATCAGTCCCTCGGACTTGGAGTTGGTGTGTTCAGCACCATAGGTCTGGAGAATATGTGGGAGTGTATGATTTTTGGGACTTGATGAGCTGTTGGAGTGTGAGCAGGGAAACTAGTTAGCCAGACATGAATCCAGGAGGTGGAAAGTACAATGCCTGCGCTTTAAAGGAGGGGTTTGAGATATTTGCTGTTGGTAGTGACATATGAAATGTCATATCTTCGTGCCTTTGCAAAGACAGTGATTGTGTTAATGATGGTGCTAATGCGACATTTTATTGTGGCAACATTATTTTCTCTGGGAGTTTTGTTAAGCAGTAACATTACAGCTTGACAAAGTTCCTGGAGAGTGAAATATTGCCACAATAAAAAGTCGCACATGCGGAAGGTAAACTGAACAAATCACGAGTTCTACTGAGTATACACTTTTTTGAAGTGTTCTGTTTGCTCTTCAAGGCAAATGCATATAGGTATTCTTTGATTTATTGCTCTTTTGATTTGATTTACTAAGAATGAATCCTATTGCCCAAGTTTTGCATGACATGTACGGGTTTTCCACTTTCCTCCTGGTAAAAGTAAAAATGTTTCGTGTTCGTGCCTATGTGTGGCTGCTGGGATGGATTCTCAGGCCTTTTGCTGTGCCTTTGAAATTGCCACTTGGCAGATTCACTTGTAACCTTATGTACTCTTTTGTTATAAAGAGTATGTATGAAACCTGAAGCATTTTTTCAGACTTGGTTTTTTCATTGTATTGATAATTTAGTTTTTCAAATGTTTAAAAATAAAAAGTTTAACCAGATATTCTAATTTATAATAAAGTATTTCATGTATTAGCCTATTTTAAAAGGTAAACTGTTTTGCAGGGTCACAAAGGCAACACTATAAGGAATAGATTAATTCTTCAGACAATTGAGTTGATGAGAAAATTCCTACAAGTGGAGGATTAATTCCTAGGGCCAAGAAGTGGGAAGAAATCATGGTTAATACAAAGGAGAGGAACAGTTTGAGTTCTCTGGATGAAGAGCACTTCACAAGAGGCACAAACAATATCATCAAAAACTCGTCTGAAGAGAGTTAATATGAGATTGTTGTACGTAGAAAATATCACTTTGAAGCTGTACACTTGACTGTGTGAGGTACAAATACAAATTAATGTGTGAAAAATGCCACATACACAAAACAGTGATGTAAGGCACTTATGATGCATAACATTTAGACCAGTGTAAAGCATTTATGAAGTGCAATAATTAGGGGTAGGCAGTAATGACAATTATGGTATACAGTCATCCCTTGGTTTTCAATTGTCACAGTTTTCACCGATTTTGGTTTTCAATCACTTTTTTCGTGGAAAAATTGTCTCAGTTTTCACTGATTGTCTCAGTTTTCACCGATGGTATGGAACCTGTCCACCAGTGCCCCGCACATACAAAGCCTGCTAGACCGCCACCCACGCACATTGTCACGCAGTGTAGCATTGTTTATGCTTGAGTGATCATCATCCCAGGAGTTCATACAAAACATTTATTAACAATTCATTGTTTTTGGCCCTTGATTATTGTGTGTGACTACTAAATAAGCTACCATGGGCCCAAAGAAAGCTCCTAGTGCCAGTTCTTTGGTAAAGAAAGTGAGAAACATGATGGAGTTTAACCCTTTGGGGGTCGGTGCCGTACTAGTACGTTTTACGAGCAGGGGTTGGTGCCGTACTAGTACGCCCAAATTCTAGCAGCCTCAATTTAAGCAGAAAACGTCTGGTAGGCATACATATGAAAGAATGGGTCTGTGTGGTCAGTGTGCGCAGTATAAAAAAAATCCTGCAGTACACACTGCAAATTGAGAGAAAAAAAACTCTGACCGTTTTTTTCGATTAAAACAGCGACTTTGCAGTCGATTTTAGTATGGTATATATTGATGTATTCTCGTTTTCTTGGTCTCATTTGATAGAATGGAAGATATATTACAGAAATAGAGATGATTTTGATTGGTATGACAATGACAAGTACCTTGAAATTGAGCTCAAAGTAGCGAAAATGTTCGATTTTGACGATGTTCAAGAGTAAACAAATCACACCATGCCTCCAATACACATCAACTGGCGAGTCTTATTTTCATGCACAAGTGCTCTGATATTATTTGTACCATTTTTACAATGATGCAGTTGTATACATAACAGTAAATCTTCTATTTTTTGTGAGAATAAAAATTCAAAATGAAAAGCAAAAGTAATGGAACAGGGGCCTGGAGACGTGACTAATGAACAGAGAACATGTTATTTTAGTGCCAGGAATGTCTGTCTTGTTTATTCTGGACCCTATTTTGAAATTGGCATCGTTTGAAATTTGTGTGAAATTGGAAAATTGTCATTTTCTGACCACTATTTTGGGTAGATGAAATTGGTAAATAGGCAGTTTCTTGTACTCAATCGATAGACGAAATGGAGTTCTATCGAAATAGCTATAGTTTTAGGAGACTGAAACATTGGAATTTGTCGAAAATAGGGCTCAAAGTGGTCAAAATCGCCGATGCGTAAGTGTCATGGCTACCGATAACTTCGCGAAAGCATAATTCCGTTAGTTTTCGATCAAATTTCATAATTTTGGTGGCGTTATGATCGGAAATAGATTCTCTATCATTTCATAAGAAAAAAGTAATTTTTTTTTTCCCAAAAATTTTTCGACGCCAGGAACACTTTCCTGAGAAGGCCTGTCGACCCCCAAAGGGTTAAGAGTGTAGCAGGCATGCAGGGAGTGTAGCATGTATGCAGTGAGTGTAGCATGTATGCAGTGAGTGTAGCATGTATGCAGTGAGTGTAGCATGTATGCAGTGAGTGTAGCATGTATGCAGTGAGTGTAGCATGTATGCAGGGAGTGTAGCATGTATGCAGGGAGTGTAGCAGGTATGCAGGGAGTGTAGCAGGTATGCAGGGAGTGTAGCAGGTATGCAGGGAGTGTAACATGTATGCAGGGAGTGTAGCATGAATGCAGGGAGTGTAGTATATATGCAGGGAGTGTAGCAGGTATGCAGGGAGTGTAGCAGGTATGCAGGGAGTGTAGCAGGCAGGGAGGGAGTGTAGCAGGCATGCAGAATAAGGACTTGGTACCTAAATTCCTTATGGAAGGGATTACCCTTCCCCAAAATAGGGTCTCTTCCCTCTCCCCTCCTTTCTCTCTTCCATCCAGCAACATCAGTCTTCAATAAAGGTAAGTGCCACATAAGAGTTCATTCATTTGTGCATGTAAATCTATCTTTATGGCCCCCCAAATTTTTTTTTTCCAAACTTTTGGGTTTCTGGAACGGATTAATTGAATTTCCATTATTTCTTATGGGGAAAATAGTTTTGGTTTTCACCGATTTTGGTTTTAGCTGATCCATCTGGAACGGATTAAAATTGAAAACCAAGGGATGACTGTACCAAGAATAGAGATTGTTTTGTTATGGTTGCAAAAAGTAAGTGGTAACTACAGGAAGGCTCCACTTATACAGTAGGTTAGGTTCCGGGCTACTGCTGTAATGAAACATAGCCTTTTTTTTTTTTTTACTTTCAAATGGATATAAAAGCCTGATAACATGTTTACAGTATTATATAATAAGCAAGCAATAGAGCTAGGCCTTAAAAATACATATACAGTACACTCACTACTTACCTTAAAATGTTTTCATCCTTAGCTTTAGTGAGTGATGAATATATTTATTGTAGGAAGTCTTAAATAAATGAAGAATGGATATAACTGAAAACTGCTGCATTAGCAAAGTGCTGTAAAGTGGGGCCCACCTGTGTCTCTGACTTTCCTCGATAATTCCAAATTTATTGACACAGCAAATTGCTTAGTATAGTCTGAAAAATATTCATCTGCTTTCAGTAATCTATGACCTCTTCCATACACTTGCAACACCTGCCAGATTACTTCCCTATCCACCCTGTCATATTCATTTTCCAATTCCATGAATGCAACATAACCTTGCTTGCCTTTATCAAAATATTTTTCACATGTAGCTTGAATGTAAACAGTTGGCCTACATGTGCCTAAGCCTTCTTTTAATCTGTGATCATTCTCTTAGTATACTCAACAGGATAATTTCCACACACTTTTGTATCCCTTTTGTTTATACAAAGGAATTAAGACATGCTTTGTGCCAATCCCTAGGTACCTGGCCTTCTTTGATAGATGTATTGAAGGAAAGTACCATTGACTTTGAAAGTATATCCCAAACTGCTATAAACATGTGTCATGGTCGCAGCTGGTTTGCACTGCCACACGCATCTTGTATTTGATCACTAGTAAAAGGATGCTTTACTTTCCTTTGTTCATCAACCTTTAACAGTTGTTGAAAATATGGCAGCCATTTTGTGTTTGTCAAATTCATTGGTGCTGTAGGCTTTCTCAAGGCATTAATATAACTAAAAAGAGCATAATACCTAGTTGAATCTCAACAAAATGTGTTGATAGTATGTCACTTGCCACTGACATAGTATCACTTGTGCTTCATAAAAACCTCTTATGGTAATTTTTTGTCCGTTAAAGACTCTATGTGAGCATTCAAACCTCATATATGTGCAGACTTATGAAGCCAATACTACTTTAACCTCCTTATTACTTACTTTCACTAGGCCATCCTTCTCTCAGTAGTTGCTTATATCTTAGCTTAAGTGCCTCCTCCTCTAACTTATAAGCTTGAAGCTGTCAGTTGATCCACACCAACAACAAATTTTCCACATCTTCCAGCACTTACGATCTCTGTTTTTTAATCACATATGCACATTTCACAACAACAGCTTCCACCCACCCCACCACCACCGCAGGCAACATGTCAACAAACACAATGGCTGACTCTCCCTCTCCCTCACCCTACTCAACCACCACCCAATACGACGAGACAGCAACAACAACAATCATGACTGAATCTCCCTCAAACCACACTGCCTTCAAAGGATTTGACCCATCTGAAACGATCTCAGGTATGACAAATGATCCTGTCACTCTTAAGTCATACATCACCACCCTAACTGAGGAAAACATGAATCTTCGTACAACACTATCTAAGCATGAAACTAAGTTAGCCCACCTTGAAAGCAAGATCCTAAGCTTTGAGCAGAAGTTTACATCAGCTGGAATGGCTGATTTTGGAAAGACCCTCCAATCAGTCATAGCCAGCCATACAGAACAAATAACATCCCTAAACACGAAGGTTGAAGATGCTGTCAAGAACTGGAAGACCAACATGGATACCCAGCTGACTGACTATTTTTCTAACCAAGAAGATAAAAATGAGCAAGATAAGTTATCCAACGCGGTAATAATTAGCAGAGCACTCTTTCCAAGTGGCATAAACCATACCAACTGCAAAGATGCTGCTGTTCAGACCATAAAAGACCACTTAAATGTAGTAGTACCAGCATCTGAAATAACAGAATCACGATTACTTGGCACACAAGGTAGAAAAAAAGAGTGTTATGCTTAGATTTCACACGATAGACAGTAAAACCGATCTTATTAAAACATCAATTAGTGCAAAAAAAGATCTTTATGTAAACGAGTGCCTCACAAAAAAACGTCAGAACCTACTATACAGAGTAAGAAAGCTTAAACGTGAGAATAATGACAAAATCCACCAGTGCTTCACACGGGAGGGGAAAATCCTAGTTAAGAAAACAAATGTAGGCCGTGCTTACTATATCACGAATGAAAATGAACTGTCCAAATTCCTTCGAGATGCTAACCTTACAGAGACTGAACAATTTCAATGACCTAATCCTTAGTCTGCGTTAGTGCAACAGTTGTACAGTGGTACCTCGGTTTACGATATTTTTTCGTTCCAGAATGCTGTTCAAGTGCCATTACCAAACGAATTTATCCCCATAAGGAATAATGTAAAATAGACTAGTCCTTTTAGACCCCCAAAAATACACTTACAAAAGCATTTAAAAAAATAAACTTACATAAAAGGGCGATTTTGGGGACCATCGTAAACCGAGGTACCACTGTACTAGTAACTGCAACCTCACAATCTTATATTTCTCACAAAACTGATTGTATATTAATGTAATTAACTTCAAAATTGTATATTAATGTAAATAACTTCATATTTGTTCTAATAATCTGCTACCTCACTATATTAAATTTCCCACTAAATATAATTGTATAACCTATTTTTTACTATATATATATATCTTTTAACTTATCTGTAACCATTTACTTTTATTTTTTTATTTTTAATACATATCTATCATTACCATTTCCCAACCCTAACTATTTACAGTATTAGTAATTACTTTTTACTTGAAATTTAATTATAACCTTTTCATTATTGTTTTTCTTTTTATATTCTTATAATCAAAC